>JBBJLR010110581.1:0-22008 GCA_037577145.1 Brachypetersius gabonensis | reverse complement strand
ACTAGTTAAGACAGGTGTCTTTAATGAGGGTGACTAATTGAGTAGGAGTGTCTAACCACTCTGTGGGAGCCAGAACTTACAAAATCCGCGAGGGGTCAAATAATTATTTCCTCCACTGTATATGTATGTCCTCACCTGTATTTGACTCCTGACCATCTAATATAGTTTACACTAGAACATATAATAAGCAACATTGTAACCTACACACATTGTAACCAACACACAGCTAAGTTGTGGTTAAAAAGAAATTACATATTTTGTTATTTGGCCATGACCCCAGCATTCAGAGTGGTTTAGTGCTCAGTGGTTTAATCCTCAGGTGGTCATATTAACCAGAACTCTAAAGTATTTAATGCCAGCAAAAGCAATCTCAAAATAGTTAAGTGCAATTGATATGAGTCCAACAGTTTTGACACCAGGTTTTGAGCTAAAACCACCCCACACACATTTTAATTCCCCAGTAAGTTTTGATATATTAAATGGTTATATTTGCATTGTAGACATTGTAAACCCTGGGTTCAGTAGCACGACCAAAGACATTCAAGTTGGCAAGTTTTCCTGCAATTAGCCATCTCACATCAGTTTGCTCTAAATTATTTGCCTTACCTTTTAATTATGGTATTATATATGGTTTTTTTTCTACAGAAAATGGCAGAATTCCTCTTTAAGTACCTTTCTCAAAGTATCAAACACATTATCTGTGAAATCACCATATTTTATGACTGCTTGTCCTTAGACACACCCAAAACTTCAGTACCTTTCAGTACCAGGTGCCATAATCATGATACATTACAAAGAAATTCATCAACAATCTGCGGTATCCTGCCAGGAGAAATATTTGACTGATAACCTGTTCCACAAATTTCTGAATCATGAATTTCCCGCAGCTTATCCAACTGAAGCAAATGCCTTTGCACAAAAGTTTTGTTAGACAACAATGCGGTTGATGTGTCATTAAACTTTTTTAATCTTTCGAAAGCAGCACCAGTTCATCCCATTCTAATGAAAGTGGTTTAATATAGGCAATCTACGTCTTAAGACTGCTTAGTTTTTACTACTACTTTTCAACAGGCTCAGCAGCTTGTTCTTTCAGAGCACTTTAACAGGGATTTAATTCGAAGGAATTTTACACAATGCTTCAAATCCTTGGCTCTTTGATGCCTTCATTCCTTGAGTGAGAGTGCCGAATCCTCGCCCCCTCCAGCATTGCCTTTCTATGTCAGTCCTTGGCAAGCACATTGAGTTCTTCCCTTTCAGAATGAGCATGCGTTCAGACTTGCCTAGATCTTATTGGCTATGAGCTTAGAGAGCCAGGAGGTGCATGGAGACATCCTGGTAGTGCCAAACACAATAAAAGTCTTTTCCCATCCCCGCCAAGCTGAAGTGAAATCTAGATCTTCGATGTGTCACAGGAGAGGCCACTTATAAAAGAAAAGAAGGGCATGTTCTACCTCCAGAGTCTGTCAGTACTCTTCTGCACTCTTAAAAAGGTACTAAAAAGAGTTATTTAAAGGGATTCAAGAAAAACTATATTTGTTTTCTTTAAAATACTTTTCAACAGACAGTTTCACCATAAGGTTCCACACCAATAAAGATATTTTTGCTAGAATGGCACATCAATCAAAGAGCTATTCAGGAGCCTTTATTTGTAAAAGTGTAGGTAAGAATATGGCAAAAGGTCAAAGCACATACACAATGGCAACACAAAATTCCATTGATCTGGACAAAACATCTCCAGTAGAGATTTCAATAACTCAGTGAAACCTGACAAACAGTCCACAGGTATTTAACTATCAAGGAGTTTTCATGTATGAGGTTAACTTGTGGTCCATGAAATATACAGATTAACAAGACACAGCTTCCAGTAAAGATCTTAGGCCTGAATATTTCGTTCCGGGTGATGGCATGGACTCTGAACGAGCAGTTGGCCAACTGCTGTTAAAAATTGATTGTAAGTGCCGCTTAAGCCCCACTGAAAACGTTGCAACTGAGCTGAAAAGGAGGGTTTAAGTCAGGGGACTGGGAAGTACTGATCAAAAGCTAACTTTTGTGTGCAAGGTCCAAACATATCGCAGTTGTAGTGGGCTTTGTTTGTTTTTCTTTGAGGCAGCCAGATTATCATTTAAATGTTCCTAGTATTTGATTTCCTAGTATATGCTGGCATGAATACTAACATTGTCTCCACTGTCTCCAGCAACCAGAAAACATTGCAGATCCTTCATCATACTTAACAATCTGGACAAGCTTCTCTGTATAATCATTTTTCTTTTTACACCAAATCCCACTTTGAATGTTTGTACCAAAAAGTTTTATATTTGTCACATTTGACTGTAGAACCCTCGTCTAGTCAACCAGCTAAATAGGTGCATACGCTTGTGAAAGAAACATTTTAATTCTGGCAGAAATTTGAAATATGTTCAAATTGAACATATTTAATGCGCAGCTGAAGTTTTTTATTGCAACTTGGTGATTTCAAAATGCTTCCTCATATTCACAACAGTGATCCTCTGAGAAAATGTTGTCTCTCTAACTGTCCTCTTTGGGGAGAAAATAAATTTGTGTCCATTTCCAGACAGATTCATTACACCCCCAGTTATTTTAACTATTTAGCAATAAATATGGGCATTTTCAGCTAATTTATCCTGTTCCTATTACCTTTTTGTGAAAAGTGTCTTTTCATTTATTTAAAAAAAAAAATCTTGTCTCTATATACCCCACCAAAACATAGGGTGAATGTACATTCATTTTGGTGACATTTAGTTTATGAAAATATATTTAAAAAAATAGCTTTGTCGGAAAAATAGGCATTTGTATATTTTCTTAAAAAGAGACAAAATCAGTTAGATATAGTTTTTTTAATGGAACTGAAATAATCAATACAAAAACCATTTTCATGACCTTTTTTGCTCGTATTTTAAAGGGTGCCATTAGATGTTTAGGAATACTGATATCAGCTAACTTCAATAGAATTTCTTCACAAAATAGTCTTATGTTTACATTTACGGCATTTAGCAGATGTAAAATAGTCTTTTATTATGAGCTGATGGAACAGCTGGTACATTGTTACTACTTCCGCACAGTCTCTCAGACAAAAATCTATCTTCAGGCCTGTGTTAACTCACACATTTATCATGCTGTAGGATTTAGATTCAATCCATATGTGTGATTTTGACTTTTGCCCTTGTGTGTCCTGCATTTTAAGTTGAACTAAGTTGTCTGAACCGAAAAGTATGCATGGAATACTGAAACAATACCTGCTCTGTTCATAAAACTCCAGTACTGAGCAAAAGTCACAGGTAACCCTTTGTTTATTTAATATCCAATTAAAAAGCAATTACATACCACAGCTAGTTCTGACCTCACAATGTAACTGGCTGAGTATATTCTGTGAATGCTGCTATCTCCTGATTAAATTAGACAAAAACAGAGGAGAAACTAATACATGAGGTGGAGAAAAATGAGCTGTATGACTTCTCCTCTAATGTTTGAAAAGGCATAATAGTTTCAGGTTTATGATCATTTTTTAATGTAACATAGGCTACTTCATATGTTAGATAAATGTAAACTGTGTACCTGGGTAGGCTCAGGCAAACAGGGCAGCCAGGGGCAGGGCATCAGACAATGCTGTTATAGTATCCCCCTTCTAGGACCATCACATGCAGGGGGGAAATTACCAGGTGATCCACTGAGTGACTTGACCAAATGAGTGGCAAACTCTTGGACCCCTCGGCCACACCTAGTGGAATTTGGTAATGAGCTCACCTCCTTGTTCCACTCCTCAGGACCATACCATTCAAAGTCTACCAGGTATTGTATGCAGCCCTGCCTCACCCTTGAATCTAGTGGTTGCCTGACCCGAAATGCCGGAGCGTCCTCAGCCTCCAGTGCCACCAGGAAAGTGTGTTCGACCTTACTTAGGGCAGACCTAACTTAATATTCGTGGTGGACAGACACATCCTGTTACCGGGTCAATAATTCAGTGCCCCCTCTTGTGCTGGTTGGCATGTGCCCGGAAATGGCAAACACCTCTGCCAGTAGCCATGCATGCTCCCTCCCAAACACTGGAAACATCTGTGGGTGTGAGGTCCCATGAGCACCATGGCGGTTGACAAACAATGCTATGTTGCAGACATCAGTAAGATTCTAGTGGTTGGTGAGTACCTCCAAGCAGCGATGGCACTCCTCTAGCCCAGCTTTGAAGGTGAGCAGGGGGGCATTTACATTTTTTGGTACATGTAATGGCCCGAGGTTGTGCTGAATGTGTATTCCATTCATCGTCCACCCAAACACACACCAGGTTATACACACTCTACAGGTTAAGCTTAGCAAAGCTCAGCTTTTTGATGACTGGCAGAATCAGCAGAAGGTGGTGTGGATACCTTACTTGATTGTGTTAAGCTCCCGTAATTGATGCGGGGTTGGAATCCACTAGCCTGCTAAAGAACCCCTTCCAGAGTGCCTTAACTCCACGCCCAGGTTTCAGATTTAGACAACAAAGGCAAAAAACTTGCACCTGAAGAGGTCCAGTGCCAGACGGAAGCTTCAGTGCAGTCCCACGGCAAGTGAACGGCAGGGCAATGTCCCTGAAGACACTAAAGATCTCAGTCAGTGACAAATACAACAGGGAATGTTGCTTGGCAGGTGTGAATGGTGGATTTCAATGGTTGTCGGGCATGAAGGAATGGGAAGATGGATACAGCACTGGGAGCAGCAGGGAACCCGGATAGAACTGTGCCAGCATTCCAGTCTAAGACTTGTGTAGATTGTGTAGTTTCAACCAAGGCAGGTTTAAGACCATTTTGGTGTTGGGAGTGGAGTAAAACTGGGTGTATTCATAATGGTTTGGGGCAACAGAGAGCTGCATGGGTAGTGTAGTGTGGGTGAAATGAGTGTTGTTGCCATCCAGGGCATTCACGGTGACTGTGCAGGCTAGAACAACAACTGGAATGGATATAGAAGAAACCATACCTTGGGAAACAAAATCTCCTTTCAGTGAGCACTGGGGGCACCACCACCTTTCCTCCACACAGCATGAACACTGCCTCATGTTCTGCCTGTGGCATCTCTTGTAAGTTAACAGATGAGAAGTCCCAAGTCCGAGTGGTCAAAGACAGTCTAAAAGCGGTGGAAGAACTCGGGAAAGTTGAAAACCAGACGGCCATGGCCCAGTCTTGTGCTTGGCATGAAAGCTGCTATATAAGGGTAGAATCTGCTGGGCAGGCTACTCTGCAAAGTAGAGCACATATTGCTAGCAGCAAGTTCTGACAGCCTGCAGAATCCCCTGCATACCACTCCAGCAGGAAGGTGGCAGTGTTGATAGAACTAATTGCAGAGGAACTCCTGCTGCATTGAGGAAGGCCTATCTGTCATGATTGCTGTGAGCGTGTAGGCAGAAGACATGTGCAGGGGTTAAAGGGATGATGTTTAATGAACACACAGGCAAACAGGCAAGAGAAAACAGGAAATATACCACTGGGGCTCTGACTCATTCTACAAACAGTTTGTGCACAGTTCAGGCAGGTTAAACACTATTTGGGCCAGATACAGAGTTTATACAGATGAAGCCATTCTAGTATCCTCCAGGAGGAGCATAAAGTGTGAATCCGTCTCAGAGAGTCTCAGCAGAGAGCAAATACTAATATTTTTCTAATAACGGGGATGTGCAAAACAGGCAGAGCAGAAACCAGAGACCAGAGTGGAAAAATTGCAAACCCAAGTAAACACACTTACAATAGTTGTGGAGGTATGAGGGTGGGTGGAAGGTAAATATCCAGGTTGACCGGGATTAAAGAAGGAAGAGGAAACACGGTGCAGGTGAAACTGGGTACAAAGGATAAACGAACACAGGAAATACAAAAGGGGTGACAAGATTGTCAGGCAAAGCTGTAAAGTACACTCTCCACGATTGTCACCTGGAGGGGAACCAGGAAGCCGATGCGTATGGGCTGGGAGAGACAAGGCTTTTAGAGAAACCATTTCTCTAAAGCGTCTAGCTGGTGAGGTTTTTTGACTTGATGTTGTTGATGTTTCCAGTATAAGTTAGATATATAAGTTGTGATGTGATGTGATTCTTTAAAATGTGTCAAATGGTTGCAAACAGATCAAATGTATCACATCAACACAACTGTTGTCTTTAATTTTCCTTTATTTGGCAAGAGCTATGTTGATGTACATGAGCATATTTATTTTTTGTGCTTCTACCTGATACATTTTATTTTATTTCATTTCACTTAATTTATTTAGTGCACCTGCCTTGCAAATGTGCATGTAAAGTGGTTAAAGAAGATATTTTTGAGATTAGGTACAAACTACCCCACTTTCATAAGGGAAACAGGAGATAAGACAATAAGAAAAACAGGAGATTACAAAAAAGTGTGACAACCAGCTCAGCTCAAAACAGCTATTGGGGAGCTATGGACAAGAACTTCCTGTTTGCTGCACTATTTATACGAATCAGTGTGGAATATTTACAAAGTATTGCCTTTAACGGTGTACCACACAGTCTGTGTCTTGCATTATCTTTGATTCTTGTTGCTGATTGTTTTGTACTTTGAAATATCTATAGCCTTGCCTGTTGGGTTTTGACTTGGTTTTGTCTATTTTTGGATTATATGTTTTGTCTTGCTCTTCTGCTATGTTTGTTCCTGCTCTACCTGGACTGTATTAAAGGTTACAAACTTGAATCATCTGTGTTATCATAGTTTGCAAATGATTGAACATGTTCTGTTTATTCCATTATATTCCATTGTAACAAGGTTAGTAAAAAAGAGACCCATAATAATTGTGTAGGCCCTAAAAGACCACCAATTTTGTTTTATGTTTGAAAAAATTTAGAAAATTCAGCTTTACTTTTGCTTGAAATCTTAAAACATCTAAAAACGTGTTTGTGTCTATCTAACTACAGAGGACAGCTTAATCTGTCTGATATGATGTGTATCTTTCAAGAAGCCATTTGGTGGCTCTAGAACACAAAAACAGATGTTTTACAGATGTAACCCTAAACCTAACCCTCACTTTGAGACTTTGAGAGAAGCAATGAAAAATATCACAACTGAAGAATTAAAAGCAAGAATAGCATGAAAATTATAATAAAGGGAATGAGCGATCTCACTAAAGGCTTAAAAATGTTGATGCTCTATTTAATTGTTAAAACTTGTGGTTAATTTAAACATGAATGTGTCTGAATTGCGAAAGGGTTTCAGTATGTATATTGACACTTTAATTTCCAGCACATTTCCACCATTATACAAGGGCTTTCAGTTTAAACAAAGGACTGAACCCCATTTTGACTGAAAATTAGACACAATTTCTGACACTTTCGTATAATAATGCGAATGTTCTAGAATAATGAATAAAAACATTTTGTAAAACCTTGGATAAAGAGTAATATCATGATTGCCTTGAACTGTTCTTGGGTGTATGTCTTTTACAGTAAAAAATTCACAGAAGAGTAGGTGTGGGGCAGACACCTGGCCCAGAGAAGTGTTGTGAGCACAACAGTAACAAGAAACACTGCAACCCCCAGGTAAAAGACAATGCCAGGAGCAAGAGATAAAACTCATAGGAACTAAAGACTGACCTAGAGGGTAACATTTGTACTGGAATCCTCACAAGACGCTTAGGATTCCTGGGAGTCCAGGCGACAAACAAACATCTTTTCACAAAACAAAACAGGGCGGGAAATATTTTACATGACAGGGGAGTGAAGTAAAACAAATGGGAAGAGAGGAAGGGTGTCCAGGGTTCAGGCAAGACAGCATAAATATATTGAATGGTGCCCATTCTGTTGGAAATTAAAAACATTTTCATGAAAAAAAAGGGGGTCCTTTGCACATATGTAAGGTTCTTTTATAGACTTGCTTTTAATTTTGATTAATTTAATGATTATATGCTGGCCCACTGCCTACAAAATCAGATAGGAGATAACAATTCCAACCTGATTAAAAAAGCAAAAAGTAATAACTGAATTTAATGATATCACATTAATTGAATTATATCATATTTACCACATGAGAGAGTACATTGTAATATGTATAAAAACTACAAACAGTGAGTTTTGAACTATATTTGCTATAACTCTGTGTTTTCTCAAAATGTGTCCCACATATTTGTTAATTATATTATGACACAAATGTATACTGAAGTAGCTAGCAACAGAGGGGAAACAAAATGGCTAATGCTAATGTAACTTGAATGATGAATATCATATGAAACCACTGACAAAAACCTCCAAATGGTCCTTGACAGGGGCTAGAATATAATTGTTGATCCCTATAAATACCAATATGACCTGTGATGTTTCATTAACCTCTTTTGTACTTTTATTTATTTAATTGAGTCACCACCATCAGATTTGTGTCACCACCGTCAGATTAGTGTCACCACTATCAGAGATGGTTTTATTTGTTTCTTCTGTGCTGTTGAGTTTCAATAAAATTAGACCAAATAAAAAATAATTTGTGTTTCATTATAACTAAATATAATGCCTATTTTATGAATTATATACAAGATGAGGAGGTTGCACTCGTACATTTTTGAACAGCCAAGACCTTGGTCTATAATGATATAAAACCTGTTTTATCCAAATTCCCAAGAGTCAGTGATTGTATCATTTTAGACTCATAAAGTCCATTTAAGCTGAACAAGCATAAAGAAAGCTCCCATCTTCAGGAACGTGCTAATTAATGACATGAAAAAGATATTTTGCAACAAAACAAGAAATCATGTGAAGAATATACAGAAACAAAAATATGTTTAATAAATGATATACAGTGGTGGTATAAAACAATCACTGGGGCACTTGTCATGAAGGGAAAAACAAATGGGGCAAAATACCTGAGGAACACCTGCTGCCCTCTAAGGTGAAGAAGGTGATGGTCCTCACATAGCCTAGACCTAAACCCTATTTAAATCTGTGGAATTATTTGAAGATTGCAGTCCACCAATGGTCACCAATGGTAACTGAGCTTGAACAGTTCTGTAAAGAAGAGTGGGAAATACTGCACAGTCTAGATGTGCAAAGTTGGTAGGGAAGTATCCAAACAGACACAAAGCTGTAATTAAAGCAAATGGTGGTTCCAAAAAGTAATGATACAGGCAATGATACTTTTTTCATCTGATTCTGATTTGTATTATTCTTATTTTCTGAACTGTTGTTATCATCTTTCACTTGGATGTTGCAATGACTCTGAGTGTGTGTTTATTTCAGATTAAAATGCAATAAAAGGGTGGTTATTTAAACACATTGTATGACTGCATCACTGCTTCGTATGTAATTCTGGAGGACAACATTGCAAACTTACCGACGGAAAATATAAGCTGAAAAACAGAGTTGCAACAAATTGATTTACATATGCATGTATATACTTTGCACAGATGTCAACACAAATTTTGTGAATCAAGTAAATCTAGGGTACTACTTGTTCCTCACTTATTCACATATTACTTTCATAGTATGTACTAAATACAATTTGCAACTATTCACTACCATTTGTAACTAGCTTTAACATAAAACCAACCACTATAAAATATTTTTCTATAAAAAAACTATAGCCAGGTCACTTCCATTAAATAACAGGCAGTCATCCTGGGTTAGCACTGAGTGATTGAGGAAGGGGAGTTTGTGATATCCTGACAACAGAACCAGCTCTTAGACAGTTGTGCAATGTAAAGGCTAACTTAGTGACTGCATTTAAATTTGAATTTGAACTGCTTATAACATGCTAACAAATAATATCTGTGTCTGACATTTTGCTCACTTACCAAATACATTGTAATTAACTTAACAATTATACAGCTGGTTAATTGGTAAATGAAAGCAACCACAAAAGTGTAAGAAAAAAAGAGTTAAGCTACATATAAGAAATGGGGCTTAAATATGTCACATGTTAGTTAACTCAATTCTCAGCAACAGAAGTAAATCACATTTTATTCCTGTGGAACCACTTGACATAACAAAAGCATGCGCTGTGTTTTCAGTGTAGAACATCTTAAATGTCCCGAGTAAACATTGAAGGACCGCAAACATATGGTTCCTTTTGATTTTCTTCCTCTTCTTCCAAAAGTTTCTCCAGAGCTAGGGTGCCCTCTGAGGCTGGGGTGGGCTCCACCTGCGGTGGCTCTGGTTCTGGCATAGGCGGAGGCACAGTGGGCAGTGACACCGGCAGAAACTGGGGAGTTGAGAGGGTTTGTGGACAGGGTGGCCGCTGCATGACTGGCCCAGAGAGTGTGGACAAGGGCTGGGCCCATGGAATGTATGCTAGTGAGCTGTCAGGAACATCCACCTGAGGCAGGGCTGAGCTGGAGGGGCTTATGGTCTGGAACAGATATACAGATAAGCATTACGGAGGCAGAGATAAAGATAAGGATTTTGAGTTAACACTTGCCAGGTATTTCTAGTAGCAAGTTCACCGTCAGGTTGTGGCTTACCCCGAGGTTGGTGAACAGAGGAGCGTGTGTCAGAGTCAGCATGGAGGATGGGCCCACCACTGTGTAGCTGGGACACATAGGCTGTACATACATGTCTGTGGTGAGGGAGGGTAACGTGGGAATGGTAGGGTCATGGTGGAGATACTCTGACGGAGTCCAGTGACCTAGTGGCTGAAAAGCAGCTGAACCACTGGGTTGGGTGACCCAGCCTGGACACAGGGCTCCGACATCCACTGTTGACTCATTCAGAGCAGTCTGGTTGGTCCCAGGGTGGATGGAGGATCCTACAGAGATGTATTATAGCATGAGACAAAACATCTACATTCTTACTAATAAAGTTTCTTCAGTAGTTCTTGTCTGGAGCATACCAACCTTTTACTCGGTATGGAACACCTACATTATGTGGATAACTTTGTGAAGTTTTTTTTTTTTTTGCCGGTGTTATTTACTAGCAGGTCTGTTGCAATGCTCCAAAAGCATTTCCCATCACCTTGATTTTAAAGAAAGTGAAGCAGAGGTTAACAATGTGTTTTAAAATCACTCACCAACATGTGCATACGATGGCAAGGAGTTGTTGGGAATCACCACCTGTTGAGCAATGTAGAAAAAAAAGGTCAACCTTGTACTTTAACTTGTACAGTTACAGAGAAATGGAGAGAAACACTAGATTTTTTATCAGATCTGAACCAAACATGGTACTTGATTTTCTTGATTTTTTCAAATATGAAACTACTGATTATCTGATGGTGCAGTTTTGTTTTGGTTTACTGGGTTTTGCACAGTTGTTAGGAGTCTCCATTATAGAGAAATGGTCACAAGAATGAACAGATTCATTAGATTTTTTAGATTTTATGTTTTTCTTTTGTCATGTTAAACTTTGCAAACCACCTGAAATGGTGCAGTAAATTTTGTAGGATTGCACCTTTTGACATATTTTTTCAAGTTTGGAAGAAAAGAAGTGGCAGCAGGGGGCTACAAAAGTAAAGGTTAGACAAATGTGTAAATGTGTTAAACTACTTAATTGTCTATTTGCCTGGAAATTTAATAAATGATGGACTTCTAGAGCTTCTCTAGACTAAGACAACTAGACATGAGAACAGTGGTTGGGGTGCTGACTGGGAACACCAAACTCCCAACAAAATGTCTGTTGCTCACACTGCTCAAAATAGTAATGTGAGTTTATACTGCAAAACAATTACCAGTCCTGCCAAGTACAATAGTGTCGCAGTTGTTTATTGACTTCAGAGCTAAGTCACTGTGTGTTAATGATGATTTGGTGTCAGAAGCAACAGTCAGTGGAAGCCTTACAGCTTTGTGGTTGGTAGAACAAAGCCACTAGAAAGATCAGCAGGACACCAACCTTTGGCGGCCACAGTTTTGTACATGTATTGTACGAATACAGGTAGGTGAAAAATATTAAACTAAAAAATCTAAACACATTAGTACAAAATACAAAAGAATAATAGTATTGGAACACATCTGTTTTTCGGGGTTTGGGCTAGGCCCCTTACTTCCAGTGAAGCGCAATCTTATTGTTTCAGCATACCAAGACGTATCAGACCATGCTTTTAACTTTGAGGACACAGTTTGGTGAAGAACCTTTTCTATTCCAGCATGACTGTGCCCCAGTGCACAAAGCATGCTCCATAAATACATGGTTGGATGAGTTCAGTGTGGCAGAACTTGATCCACACAGAGACCTGACCTCAACCCCATCCAACATCTTTGGGATGAACTGGAACGGAGATTGTGAACCAGGTCTTTAGTGCCTGACCTCATAAATGCTCTCCAGGATGGGAAAAATTCCACCCAAAAAACACTCCAAAATAGCTGCGAAGGGGGGGACCATCTCATTATTAAAGTCCATGTGTTTGAATGCAATGTCATTAAAGTCCCTGTTGGTGTAATGGTCTGGCACCTCAGTACTTTTGTCCTTAAAGCTTACTTCATGATACAATTAACACCCTACCATAAAAACATCTCAGTGGATTTGAAACATAATTAATTGGGGCAGGAATGGCAGGAGCTGCAGTCACAATGGCTGCTCAGCTGGCTGCTGCTTCAGTAGGAACACTGACAACAAGAAATAATCACAATGTTATGGATGAGAATGAAAATGTCATGTTCAATCAATGGATCACAGAAGCAATGTTTGCAGACAGTGGCAAAGGTTTGAAAACATTGACCACATGGTACAAAATCTACATGTAAATATGGATTATTTACAGTGTAACTGCTTCACCATCTTTTTCTCATAACACCTTTCACTGGAAGCGAAGCTGTTCCCTGACCATTGTAAATATTTTAATATGGAGTCTAGGATGCCAACTTCTGCCCATGTCCAAGGGGATTTTACCCTTTTACAACATTTCAGGATCATTGCACTTGATGTCTCTTTTTCAACGTGAATACTTTCCTGTTGGCAGGGACACAAATTTCCTCAGTGAAAAACAGGCAGGATAATAAGAACCAGTCAACCTAAGATAAGTCTGGAAAGAGGCTGGGATTGAAAATGTAGAAAAAGTCTATTTAACTCTGACTTTTCATTTAGACCTCATATGGCTGGCGTCAAGTACTAGATCAGAATGTATTTATGTTTTCATGGGTTGTCAGGTATAATTATGAGGTTGGTAGGCAATCTCCTTGGCAAGACCTGCTGAGTTATTTGCATAGGCTCGATGCCCTGGGGCAATTTGGGGGAATGGTTTAACTGTCACGGAAAAACACCTGGATTATATACGGACAAAATCCCCTTGGAGTTTGGTTGGTTCATCGGCTACCTTCCTTTAATCGTTCTTCGCTTAACCAAACCTGTGTCCAGTCATGACCCAAACTGGGCATGTCTCAGAGAGTGCAAACAGGAATAAAAATGGTCCTTTGTCCACCTCACGTCTTTTAGCCTGCTAGATAAAATAGTCTGACACTGAACAAACATTTATTCTTTATCATGTGAACGTATTGTAATCCGTTGATTATCAGACACAAGCCCATCCTCTTTCATATCTTTAAATGCCTTCACCTTTGATGATGATATGAGAGCAGGCAATCTGATAAGACATTGAAACATGTGGGGACTTGCAGTAATAGAATGGAAAAGAAAAAAAGCTGTAAGGCATAATGAACACTTCGTATTCGAATGTGTGAGTGGTGGGTGTGTTTGCGTGTGGATGTTATATATTTATATGTGCATGTGTGTGCGTGAGGATATCTTCTTACTGCAGTTGGGGGTGCTGTTTTGGCTGTATTTCCTCTCTTTCTGCGCAGCAGTTCTTTGACAGGGTCTTTAACTCTAACACCCTGGTATGGTTTAGATGCAGCCTGCTCTGACAGTGCTATGAACAAACACAAAGAAAAAAAGAAAAAAATGAAGCTTAAATGAAACATGTTTGAAAAAATGAGATATTTAACCATTGGGGGATTTCAGCATTCAATATATATATTTTAAATGAAATTCAGTTCTATGTGTGTAATACCAATCATTGGTGTAACTTTGCTTTATAGTGTGCGAAACTTGTAGAGTACATTTACATTTACGGCATTTATCAGACGCTTTTATCCAAAGCAACTTCCAATCCTTAACTACAGGGGACAGTCTCCCTGGAGTAACTTAGGGTTAAGGGTCTTGCTCAGTGGTGGTGTGCTGAAGGTAGGATTCGAACCCATGACCTCTTGGTCTAGCGGCAAGTATCCTACCCACTACGCCACCACCACCCTGTAGTGTAGCAAGCCACCTTTGTAGACCTGTACAAGACAGTTAATCATGTTACCCTATTTAAAAAAAAAGGACTGTATCATCATGCCGACTGGTTACATTTGTCTTAATAAAATGTTATCAGATAGCACTGACCTACAGTACTTTAGTAAACATGAAAACTGTGTACACAACCACAGAATTGTTCTTATTTATTGTCAACACACTGCCTGTTGTCAGTTGCTGAAGACACTTGCTCTCATATCCTTTGTGAAAATATTTGGACGGGTTTCTGTGATATAACAGACTTTCAGCAGACTGCACCACACTGTTGAATTATGCCTATTCATTTTCAATGATTAAGTTATAACATGCTAATCAGATCATTCAGAGTATGGATGTAAACACTGATTTTAAGATACCCATTCTAAAGGAAAGTAGCACATCAATTCTGAAGAACCAAATGTGAATATTTCAAAGAATTATTTACACATACATTGAACTTTAGTATATGTATTCTTCTGAATACTGTGTTCTTTAAATGAGATTGTATCCTTATATCCTTATAACCAACTCCATATGAAAGTGTATGTATCTAAATATAATATGGACAAAAGTAATGCAAGCACAAAAAAACAAACTTTCAAAATAAAAGGATAAAAATATTGAGTTAACAGTCAATAAAATAATTTTAGGAGTTAAGTAAATAATAGGTTAACGTGACAATAACGCGTGAACGTCCCCAGCCCAAAAATATACGTTATAGCAACTAAAACAAATTATTTTATATCTGAAACTGACAGGAAAGACACTTGGTTAGTGAGGAAATTAAATATGGATACAGACAGACCCATAAATTGCAAGAGCAACTTTGGCCAAACTGAAAGTTACCCATCACTACATCTGCTAACTTGCTTGCTGTAGCGAAAATTCTAGAAATCTACAACTACATTTTCTAATGCCTACACATTGATATAAAAGAATACATGTAATTCCAAAGTCATTATACATTTTCAATTTTTGCATTTTACTTTAGCTGGCAAACACAGAAGGAGTCCAGGTGGCTAAGTTATTGCTAGCATTAAAACTAGCTACTTGTCTTGGTTACCTAAACATCTTTCCTCAGTCTGCCTTCTTTTCCCTGGCTCAGAGAGTAAAAACTTTGAATCTGGCATCATTAATGAGCTGAATAAAATAAAGATCAGTTTCTATACTAGGAGTCAGGATTTGTTGACTCCATTTGCATAACACATGCTTGATGTTATAGCAAGGGAACACTGATAAATGAAAACACAAATGCAAAATTAAACTGTAAATTCGGAGAAACCAATGAGGCTTAGACCACTCTAAAGAACATTACATGACAATGAATAATATGGAATTCACTTCTGGACTTTTGGACAAATTACAGCAGACACCAGCAACGTGATAAGAAAATGAAGTAACTCGGCAGGCAATTACTGTGTGTACTCAAGGAGGGCTGGTTGCTTTGTGAACATGGAACTTGAGAACAGAAGTGAAGACCTTTCTCTGAAAGAAAATACTGCAGAAATATTAATGCAAAGAAATTTCCCTCCTTTCTCTATTCGCTACACAAGCTATTGACAGGGATATCAGACACCAGACACCCGCTTGTAATCAGTATTTGTATTAAAGCAAGAGTCAACTCTTGGGAGTGATTTAAATTGCAATCTTTTTATGAGTCATTGTTTGTGGAACATTGTTTCCTGCAGGAGTAAAACTCCCTTGTTCCCACCCTAGTTAACAATCTCAGTGGGTCAACATTTGCTTTCCTATAGTTATAAATAAATGCATTTCGTTACTGTCAAAAACAAAGCCTCGTATCTCTAAAAAAGGAAGTTTTGAAGAGACAGGCAAAAACATTCTAACTTTAATGTAGGGACTGCACAATTTCACTTTTTCATGTCCAATACTGACACTGATACCACAACCTTGAGCATCTGCCAATACTGATACTGATGTGATCCTGTCTTATTTCACTCCCTTAAATGATTAAGCTGTAATATGTTTTTCTGGATGCACTTTGAATCCAAAATGGCTCCCAAAATCTTGTTTAAAATTCCAGATTCTACACCCATGTAGTGCCTAGTGCAGAATTCTGTCTGAATCACCAGTGGCTCTTTGTAAAATATATTATACATATTTTGGGTGCTTTTAATTCCAACATAGATCACTATGTAGGAAGTCGGGAGTCATCTGAGACAGCCTCCTGGCTCATCTCTCTCTATGGCATGTAGTTCAGTTAAGCATTTATGAGAGAGTTCAGGCTCTTTTTGATATACAGTCCAGTGATTTTGGCCTGCTGATACAGGCCATTTGAGCTGTTTATAGACATGGCGAGTCTGTTCTGATCTACTGATCTACTTCAAGTAGTTGAAAACTATAAATGATTGTCTCTTACTACTTTTAAATGAATTGTTATGTCTTATACAAATCTTAGGTCATCTCTGCGATGACACAGTTTGCAGGTTTATGAGATTAGACTTTAACTAAAATAGAGCAGTGTCTGCTTAACATATTTAATAAAGATTGTGTACAAAATTAATGTCCATTTTATTATTATTGTTTTCTTCCAAAAAACAACCAGCTTATAAATTTTCAATCAAAACCATTTAATATTGGAAAATAATATCCCCTTTAGACACACACACACACACACACACACACACACACACACACACACACACTGAATAGTCTTGATCCAGTTCCTGAAAAGCCTGGAAAATGACTGAGTTTAATCAAAACGAATGCACAAAAACAAGGAATACTGGGAATAGTTTCTGGACCCTTTTCATCATTTTACGATTCATCAAGTTACAATTTTGATTTATTACTGTCTGGACCAACTGCAAATACTCTGCACTCAGTATTTGTACAAGCAGGACTACCCTCAGTAACCTACAAATGCAATGCTACAGTGGAGTGATATGGCTTCACAATAAGCCACTTGAAGATGTGTCCTGATTGAATTGAGTATCACAGTATTGCAAAAAGATAACGAACCAAAAATGAGCAAAAGACAATTCAAAGACAGTAAACTAAATAAATACAGTAAGATAATGTTATAATGGGCTAACATTCAACCAGTATGTTAGGAAATAACCTAACTAAATTAGGAATATGTTTGCACTCCCTTAAACAGGCTCACACTCAATTTGCTTGTGTTAAATCAACATTTTCAGGTGGAAAGGAACAAAGACAAACACCTTGACGCTTACAGGCCTGATATGACCTGGATGTAACATGATGTAACCCCAAAAACACTTTACAGAAAAAGAACCAAAGAAAATGGGAAAAAAGGAGGCAATCTCAAAGATTTTTGGTGACCTCCTCCTCAGTGGTACAGCAGAAATGAATATTTATGAATATTTCTGGGAACCTGTAGCACACTGAAGTTCACATTTATATGTAAGATATGTAAGTCAAAGGGAAGTGTGTACATATATATTTGATTTGAAAAGACTTCAGCAACACTGCAGATACATATGCCACTTAATCCATTACCCAACACTTTACACATGTAAATTTAGTTCCATGATGTTCCTTAAATATCAAATAAAAAAAGCAATATCACAGTTGTCTGTAATCAGGAGCCAACCGATAATCATATAATGGAGTCACATCTAATGAGGGGAAGACCAAAGTTATTAACCTGAGATAGAAAACAGAGTTCATTTTGACTAATCTCAAAAATGTGCCTTCTAGTTAACTTCTAGTTAATTCCAGAAATATGTCAGCAAAGAACCACTAATGGCTCCCTAAAGAACCATTAAAATAGGTGACAGGAGTGGGGTATGAAAGAAGTAAGCCTTTATCTAAATGTTTTATATAAATTCAAAGTTATCCAAGATAAGAATTTCATAAGATCACAAGCGTCAAACTGCACAGTAGAAGCATAGCAGGATCTCAAAATTTCAAAAAGAGGAAGCTTTGCAGCTGTGAAGGCTTCTTTTTTTCAGGAGAGGGGTAATTGTAATGATTTGCATAGCAAGATTAAGCAACCAACCCCCTACCCCCACTCCCCAACCACACAAGGATGGGCTGGTAGAATTTTTGTAATGCTTCCAGTGAATTGTAGATCACTCAAATCATTAGGTATAACTGTACACCATACACAGGTTTATCTTCATTCGATAACACTGCACTGAATGCCAATGAGCCTGTCAAATAAAATCAGCATGTCCAGAATTGCTACTGGTTAATAATTACTACCAAACAGAAAGCATGAGGCACGCTGACCATCTGGACACAGTTAAACAAAACGACAACTATAAAACGGCTAAAAACTGCTCTGATGGTATGTGAGTACAAAATACAAGCCACATTCGCATTCAGATTTTACATCATGCATGCACAAGATAAACTCGATTCATCAATGCCCTGTTATTATTATAACTGACCACATAGCCTGGAGGACCAGCATGAGAGTAAAAGTCAATGGCAGAGGAAAATAAAAAATTGTATTGTATATCAATTCCTTTAATCTAATTCACTAACATTTAATCATTTAAACCTCTTTGCTAATGAAAGCTCTGCAAAGCTCTCATTGTCAACATTATATATCAACAATGCACATCACATTCCAAGAGGTTCAGCAATGGACCGTTTCAGAGCAGCATCCTGAAGAACACTTGCATGGATTAGTGTTTTTATCTTTGGTTCAAATGTACTGTGTTAAAGCAAAAGCAAACTATTTTATGATCTTTTATTTGGTTTTTTTTTTACCATTGTTTATTGAATCTATTTGTAATTTTCACTACATAATGTTTTGAAATTAGCTTAATAATGAGAAATCCTAGTACTTACATTTTCCCATGTGCATACTCTGAAAAAAACTAGATACAGCTTTAAACATTCAAATTAATATTGTATAAAAAAAAAAGAAAAAAAAGCCGTAGTTCGCCACAGATTCATACATCGATTGCTTGAGTGAGCCGTCTTATAAAAGCAACAGCAATGCAGTTTCAAGTGATGTCACCACGATGCAGAACCACCAGCTTCCTACCCGCTTCATTTAAATGTCACTTGTCTTTTTAGAGCACTCCTTGACTTAACTTTAAACCCATGCAGATAGATCTCTGAGAAAATTCATGATAATCTTCTGTATTTTAGACCGAAAAGTCTGACTAAACCAACATTGACAATTGTACTATTTGAGAGTAGGTGGTTATTTGTTGAAGTGAGGAGCGAGGGCAGTAGTAAAACTGGGAAATCCCGTGGTTATTGGAGCAACTTCCAGCTGCACTAGTCTGAAGGGACACATGCTGGCTCATTATCAAACAGATATCAAACTAAACAAACATCAATACATATATCAGTGTCAATCTGTTGGAGGACTGGACCTTGTCAATGTCAAAAAAGCCCAGGCCTATCTGTATCCTGATCCAAGTATCAAAGCTCTCGTCCATCTGTGTGATCTGATAACAGTATCAGTGTAGGGGTACGTGGCCTTTGTCCTGTTTTCTGGAAAGCCACTTAAGCAAATGAAACAAAACAAGTTCTGAATCGCAAGCCACCACGTAACACCATCTTTTCAGAGGAGCTGGGGTTGAAACTGGGGCCTAGTAACATTTGAGGGAGTTTACAAACCCAGCTGAAACTGCCACACAAGTCATTTTATCAGTGTCGAAAAGGAAGCACCTGCTTGCATTTCAGGGTTCACTGACCATCGAAGCTCTTGCTGTTGATTTAGCACTGGTGAAGAGAGCACAACTTACCAGCAAAATAACAATCTATGCTAAGGCATTACCAGTACAATGCAGCATACGCACCTTGAGCTGAGCATTTAAGCATTTTGTCCCTTCCATGGCAACAAATTCTTTCACCCTGCAATCATTAGCCTGACTGACATTTGGGGTGGTGACATTTGTATTATTAGACTAAAAAGGATAATAAAAGAATAAGACTTACTGTAATCTATCAATGCATGACAGAACAGTCTTTTGCATCCAGCACTCAAACAAAATGCACCAGAAGTACAAAATAACTGATGCATTTGAACATTGTCTAATGCAAACTACAGTGGAGGCTCAATGCAAAGAGGCAATTTCCATAGGCCTCGGCAGACACTGAGCAAAACACTTGAACAAAGTGCACAGCTATTTTAATAAAAAAAATGTGATATACTCTTTAGGCCAGTAATTATTTTTTTTGTTCAGCACTTTTCTGCAGCGGTGGGAGAAAACAACCTATAAACAATGAGCACCCTCGACCTTCTGGCCTCACCAGGACCCACATGTAATTATAGACCTATTACATTCAACTACTTTACCTGCAGCACTGCCAGAGTGGGTCGTCATGTCAAGGACAAAAAGGGAGAGTTCCTAAAGCTTCAATTACTTTTACATAAATACAGGAACTGTACTGTCAAGAGTATTGGCTGAAAGCAGATTCCACATTCCACACCCCGGAGCTGCATCTGACCGTGTTAAGTTGCAAAGTGTTACATGGGGTTAGGTGAGGGTAATATACGACCTTAGAAGATTACAAAAAGATTACGCAAAAGCCCCCTTTAGGGTTCTTTTTCTGATAGAATCCTGCAGCAGGAGCAGGTTAATGTCGAATTAATAAATGCTGTACTGATTTTTAATAAATATTTAAATTACTAATAGAGCACACTGTTCACTCTTTTTCCACTTAATCTTTTAAAATATTGTGTCCTCCAGCATTAAGTAATACAGTGTAATACAGATTTCTTATGGAGTCATTCCAACAGAACTTTGATTTATGTGACTTTGAATGTGTTTACTTATTGTAGTGAACTAAAAAATGCAGTGTGTGTTTGGTAGGGGAGGGGGGGTGTTACATATTCAATTAACTTCTTGAGAAAGAATCTAAATATTATGGAATGTGGAAACTTTAGAATTGAAATATTATTGTATGTGGAAACTTTAAATAGAAATTTGTAGAATTAAAATAAAACGACATCAGCAGCACTTCCTGCCAGCAGGTTGTGGCTAGGAGAGCTGATGTGTGACTGTGTGTGAAAATGAGGAACGATCAACTTCTATTCAAAGTTCAAGGTGCATATTTTGCTGTTATGCTACAAGAGGAGCACAAAAAGAATAACAAAAGTTATTCTAGTGTACCGAACAACTATTGTTGACTGATGACTGAATGTTTCCTTTGGGGGTGCATAAAGGTGGACCTCTGTTGGACTTGAACAGCTTCTTCTCTGAATTTTTGCCGCATGCCCTCTTGTACTACACCATGGTGTTTTTCATTCATCTCTTTTTAAATTGTTTTCATTAACAAAATGCATGCTTTCTCAGTTGCAGTTTTATTTAGAGGAAAAATACATCTCATTATAAATAATGGTGGCCTTTTTTGCAACGCCAAACGCTTTGAAATGAATCCACATCCCACATGGTTTATTCCTTTGTAATGCCGCATATCAATACTCAAATCTTACAGCTATTTAAACCACCTAGCTTATTTTCAATAACAGGTTTCAACAGTATCCTTTTAATAATTAATATTTTGGCAAAATATGGGTTTTTGTGTTTTGGTTTTTTTTATTTGATTATTTAAGTCAAAAGCAAATCAAGCATTATTCAGAAAATTTTAAAAGAATGCGAGATTATCCAGAATTTTCATGAGCAGCATATTTTACCGCAATGTTCTTAAAGTATGTGTGACTGGTGAGGAGCTCATCATTGGGATTTAACTGCTTTCTTAAAATGAAAATAGAAGTGTATATAAATAAAAGGCTGCAGTTTGGACATGTTAAGTGAACATCCTGAAACTGAGAAAACCTGAGTAGTATCTGCCTCTAGGGCAGTCAAACAAACAGAATTTCACACACACACACACACACACACACACACACACACACACACACACACACACACACACACACACACACACAC
>JBBJLR010110567.1:0-22018 GCA_037577145.1 Brachypetersius gabonensis | reverse complement strand
GTCTGTCATGAACTCTGCCAGTAGTTCTGTGTCTTGATGCAAGTCTGCTGATGACACTTTGAGACACACCAAGTTCTAGAGCAACATCTGACTGCCTGCCACCGACCCGAAGGCGCGCCATGGCCAGGTGGCGCTGCTCATCCGTTAAGTGACGTCGTGTGTTCATGGCTGTTTGAATGATGAACTTTGAATGATTTACTGACAATACCAGCTTTTTATAGCCACAGAATGTTGAAATTGATGCCACATTGAAAAAGGTTTTCTTTTGGTATTAGGCCCAATATAAGGCACACCTGTAGACATTGAGACCATTACATGAAAAACACAAAATTATGCCAATGCCAAAAATGCCAAAAATGTCTGAAGTGAAACAAACACCATATGTGTGACATCTTTTAAGTCTCTCACGATATCCCTAACTTATTGTGAGTTGTGTATATATATATGTAAATCTGTATATGTATACATATATATTTTTTTTGGGGGGGGGGGGCTGGGTGTGTTACCAAAATTGTCAGACCGTTTCACTTCCTGTGAAAGCCCAGTCTGTTGCATTTTGCCCGGAGTTTCCCCTCATCAACTGCATTTTAGATGCAGTTCAGGTAAGCTTTGTTTTAGTTTTATTATCGAAAATAGCCTAAATGAAACAAACAACTATTTAACGTGAAATTTTACGTTGTCTTTCGAAAAGGCTATTCTAAGGAGTGTGATGATGTTTTCCAATGGGCTCAGACAGCTATTTAGCAATTGTCATGGCGGTGTTCCGGGCAATTCCGTTTCCCCTTAAAATGCAATTTGAAATCAATCCATATTACTGTCCTTCAAAAAAGCTTGTTATTTTACTTCTTTAACCTACTGTATTATAAATGTTGCCACCAGGGGGCAATGTGGCGGCTTGCAACCAGTTGTGCCAGAGTGCCCTCGTGTGTTAGTATCTATATTAGAGCCCTTTGAAGAAATTTGTTCTCTGCATTTAACCCATTCACCCAACTGAAGCATTCTGTCACGTGCGCAAACAACCGATGGATTTGGCCACAATGCCATCTGGTGGGGTCTGACATATTAGAACACTTTAACCCCTGTTTTACACTGGATGCGTGTCCGCTGCGGTGCGACTGCGCTGCATTTCCATTCCGTTCAAGGCCATGCGGCAATTCACACTGGACGGGTTTGTGGTCAGTATCTGTTCCGGCACGCCGCTGGTTTGCGAGATCACATGATCACAGGAGAATTGTAAGATCGTGCGGGGTAACGGGATAACAACCGTGGGTAAACCAATGGTGTTTGTTTTGCTGATTTCTGCACACTACAAACATTATTAGTAGGGTTCCTAGTTAATTTTGTCCTTGTTGTTGCTCAGCTTTAATTGTATTGCATTGAGTTTACTGGCAGCGATTAGCTGTGGCTGCCGTGTCGGAGACGCACCGCAACGCAGACGCATCCGGTGTAACCTCTGTTTTACACCGAATGCGTCTGTGTTGCGGTGCATCTCCGACACGTCAATGCATCAGTTTACACAGATCCGATGCGTTGCGTCTCCTCTATGTCTCTGTTCCGTGACATGTCCGGCAGTCCGTTGAGATGCGCATCAAGTCTATTTTTGACGGATATGGATCAAGAACGTTACACAGAGCGCATGCGCCAGCTCCAGACGACCCCTTCACAACATGGACAACTATATTATTATAAAATCATATATATGACCCACATCAGGGCTCAAAATTGCTACCATTTTGGTCACATATGCTCCTGAAATTTCATCTATGCAACCTTAAAATATATTTGCGAGTGCATGTAATTGTTGTTGTGTGACCATTTTTTAATTCTCTAAAAAATGTTAACGGTATGTGTGTGTTCTGTGTGTATATGTGTGTGTTCTGTGTGTATGTGTGTGTGTTCTGTGTGTATATGCATGTTCTGTGTGCTGAATGCTGATACGGTAACCGTTCTGCTATTGAGATTTTAGATTGGTTAATAATCACTCAGTCAGGTGACTGCGCTAACTACAGCGCGGAAATGTAAATATAAAGAGATGAAGAAGAGGGAAAATGAAAAGAACACTGACAGATTTCTTTTGCAAACCACCTAAAGTTACAAATAATGGCGCTGGTGATAGTGATCATGTGGTGAATGTTGATTCACCAGCCGAAAAGAATGCGCACAGTTTTCAGAGAGAATGGTTGAAAGACTTCGAGTGGCTCCGCTATGAAAATGGCTCTATGCACTGCATTCACTGCCAAATCTGTGGGACGGAGTTTGCAGGAAACACAGCGTTCGCCACTGAATCTACGCACTTTAAGCGTGAGATCTTGGTCAAACACGGAGAGAGACAAACACAAGAAGCCAGAAGACCGAATTTCAAATCCTGGCCACAGCATGTAATGTTTCAGTGATTTGTTGTAGCTGGTTGTTGTTAGTGTTGATTGGTGTAGTTTTCAAATGAAAGAAATCTGTTAACTACAATTTGTTGTTGTGGTGCTCCTTAATTTTTGGTGGGTGCTCCTAAATTTTTGCTGGTGCTCCTAACTTTTTGAAGTTGGGAGCACCAGTGCTACCAAGTAAAAAAGTTAATTTCGAGCCCTGCACATATTGTTGACCAGTATATTTAAACAGAAAAAAAACACCACAAAATGAATGAATGTCATTCAAAAGTGGACTTTAAATGCATTAATTGTTTTCTTTATTACAACACAATAATGTATGACAAACTACATTAAACACAGCAATGCAACACAATGTTATACACAATTAAAGCTGAGCAACAACAAGGACAAAATTAACTAGGCACCCTACTATTAATGTTTGTAGTGCGCAGAAATCAGCCAAACAAATCAGCAAAACAAACGCCATTGGTTTACCGTCGGTTGTTATCACGTTATCCTGCGCGATCTTACAATTCTCCCGTGACCATGTGATCTCGCAAACCAGCGGCGCGCCGGATCAGATACTGACCACAAACGCGTCCAGTGCGAATTGGCGCATGGCTTCGAACGGAATGGAAATGCAGCGCAGTCGCACCGCAGCGGACACGCATCCGGTGTAAAACAGGGGCAAGGAATCCTGTCATTTTACAAAACGACATATGGACTGTAATATAGATACTGCCACAAGAGGGCAGTACGCGGCACTACTGATGGCAAGGCGCCATGTTGCCCCCTGGTGGCAACATTCATAATGCAGTTCGTTAATGAAGTCTGCAAGGTTGAATAACGGGCTTCTTAGAACAACTGTAATATAGATACTGCCACAAGAGGGCAGTACGCGGCACTACTGATGGCAAGGCGCCATGTTGCCCCCTGGTGGCAACATTCATAATGCAGTTCGTTAATGAAGTCTGCCAGGTTAAATAACAGGCTTCTTAGAACAACTGTAATATAGATACTGCCACAAGAGGGCAGTGTGGCATGCAGCTTCTCTTTGCGCCACACTGCCCTCTTGTGGAACATCCATATTGCTGTCCTTTAAAGAAGCCTGTTATTTACCATGGCAGACTTCTTTAACGAACTGCATTATAAATGGGGTGGAGGTAGCTCAGTGGGTAGGATACCTGCCTCCAGACCAAGAGGTCATGGGCGCCAAAACAAGGGAGGAACAAAAAATATCAACATTTATGTTTTAAAACTGTTCTTGTGCTTTTAAATCATGTGTTTAAAATATGTAAGAAACACAAGGCCTAGCCACTGGCAGTAGATGTTATAGTTGAGTTTATCCCCACCCACTGGTGCATGATGACAAGTGTGATTAATCTCATCAGGGACATCAAATAACAAAGTTGAAAAAGTCACATTTTGATTTGTTTGAGGTTGACAGTGAGCCATAGAGTCATTCATAATAACTGGAGACCAATCATGGCATCACAGATTCACACTGGATATCAGATTACTTGATTTGATTTAGGCTGTCTGTAATGTTTTAATACCACCAGATTTACATTTCCTCGACCAAACATTGTCTTTAAAAAATCTGTTCTATTATAAAAGTGTGTTATTTGTATTTAAAAACTAATTTGTGGTCATTTTATGTTCTGTTTTGTCAATTTTTTTCACCATCATTCAAGTTACATCCATGGAACAACCAGCAAAACAACCAGCAAAAAAGAACCTGAGGAAAATCAAGGAAAGTCAGCATAGTTATACTGCAGAATCAGTTCTAAATTAATGTAAACTTTTATTAACAATGTATTCAAAATAAAACCTATAACTGCCACTGAAAATAATTCTCATAAAGCTAAACATTTTTACCTGATTCACACAGTGCTGGAAGCACTTACAATCACTGGACCATATTATGACAAAGGCAAAAAAAAAATGTGCAGAGATGGATCGTTTGGGTCCGGAGAGTAAAAGTCATCCCCAGAATTTTGATCCAATGGTTTCTGGCTTTCACTCAAATCAACAGAATCCCAGCAGCTGGAATGAAATCAGGAACTTGGACTGGACCTGAACCCCCCCACTGGAAATGTGGAATGTGAAATGTACAATTACAGTGCAGTACAGCGTTTTAGTCCTTAAACCCACGTTAAACAGTAATTATTAACACAGTTATCTGCATTAATTACTTCACTCTTTTTTGCTCTTTGCTGAGCTCCTCCTGCAACATTTACGGAAGAGCCAAGTGCACGTTTTCACAAAGATGAACGTGACTAGAGCGACTATGGAGAGCAAAAAGGCAGCAACGTCCAGGCAGTGGTACTGGTACCAAGTGAGGTTATGGGATTCCACCCTCAGATGCTTGGCCCCCTTGTTGCGCATCACAAACTCGATCCAGAAGACAGCCTGGTCCAGCGGCTTCATCGGCTGATCGTGGTGGATTCGGGACAACCTCATGATGCTCTCTTTATACCTGGTAGAAAAAAAACCAAATGACACGGCCTAGGTTAAATCTCAATATAAGACATGTATACACAAAGTAACCTCCAAGTTTAATCATCTAATGGAAAACACTAAATCAACTCACGATGGATTTTTGACAACATCAGTCAGAGCTTCCTTTAGGTCTTTGGTTTCCATTTGGTTGAAGTCAAGAATAATAGCTGCTCCTTTGGTTTTCATGTGCATCAGATTATCTGGCTGGTCAGCAAACAGTGGAAGGCCCACCATTGGGACGCCATGGTAAATAGCTTCATAAAGTCCATTAGTTCCACCATGGGTGATGAAGGCTTTGGTTTTAGGATGTCCTGTCCATCACAAAACATGAAAACATGTTGGAGAACATTCTCTACAACAAAGTGGCACGGTACACACTAGGGCCTAGGCACTATATACCCTGTGGCTGATAAGGTTTCACTGATCGATAAAAATGTGCAATTAAATTTCTTATATAAGAAAGTAATATTCAGGACTATATTTTTTATTATTTTATTTCTGCTTTGCTTTTGCTGATGTTTTGAGATACTGAGTAAAAATCTGACCGTTGGAAACTTATAACGCTGCTGGACAAGAGCAGTGAAGGGACACAGTTACTTCTCAGAAAACATGATTAATCAAACCTTCAAGCTGATGCTCTGACACTCCCAGGCCTATTGTAGGGTCTTTGACAGATAGACATGAGTCAGCATGGGCTATCTGACCAGTCTGCTCAGCCCCATAAGCAGCAAACTGCTTCTGGTAGGTATGAACCACTGCCTAATGGAAATCACAATTTTGCCCAGATCCATTTACAGATGTGAGTGAAGTTGGGCCCCCACCTTCTTCAAATCCAACAAAAGTGGTGTTGAACGTTTGTGCTATGTTTGTGCTGTAAAAATTTTCGTTTGTGCCGCTATCATTTTAAAGATATTAATAAAAGTTTCTAGAGGTCATCTAAGGTCAACCAGCCCCCCCCCCACACACTTTAATGAAATCAAACAAAATTGGTGTCAGTCAACTGTATGTTTGTGCTGCTAAAATTGTCATTTGTGCCACTTCTGTTTTAAAAATTGGATATTTTTTATGATCATCACATTCTTAAAAGTAAAAAAACTAGGTTAAAATATAGAAGTTAAAATAAACTATGCATTCTGTCAGAGAAAAAACTTTATTTGGTGGTAGCAAAATACAAACTACCAGTTTGAAACAAACAATCCTGTTAGAACAGGTAAATACATGAAACTGTCTGAGCCTCTCAAGTCTAATACAATAACTGAAAAATAATAGCCATTTCCAAAATCTAACTCTAAAAAGGACTGTCTTTCATGAATTCTTTCCATCATTGCTTTGTGTAGAGCACAGTGTGAGGACATGGACATATGCTGGTGTTTTCAGATGCTATGGTGACCTCCTTTCTTAGGTCATCATACATCTCCCAGATGCACTGGGTCCTTTTACAGAATGTCATATAATGCCCAAGTGTTTCTGGTGTTGGGCCCTCCTGAAATGCAATGACGGTTTTCAGTGTGAATTTCTCTCCTTGAAGTAGCAGAGTGTGGGAATTCACCGCTTTGGATTGGAAAAACTGTGCTCCAGAGTTTCTGTAGAGCATTTTCCAAGTTCTCTCAAGCTGTAACTGTGACAAACAGTCCCTGTGCAGAGTTGCTTTCCTGATGAATCTGTTTCAAATGCTGTTGGACATGGATCAGGACTTTGGACTGGTCTTAGGCATGGAGATGCTGCAAGGTTGAGCCCTTGTTCAACAGGAGCCTGAAGGTGAGCTATGGCAGAAGCTGAGAGGACTGACAGATCAATGGAGACAAACCTTGCCTTGTGTTTGGTGTGTAAAGTTTGCAGTACTGGGAGGAACACTGTCTTGTGAAGTGAACACTTGGATTTTCTGTCATTGTTTTTTGAATTACTGTGGACACATGGCTCTGTGCATCAACACCATGAACACCAGTCTTCAGCTGAACAGGGCAGAATATTGAACTCAGAACCTCTGCCCTTAAAGAATAGATATGTTGAGTGACACCCTTTGAAGCAAGGGACTTCACAAGCTGGAACCCTTTATTCTCCTCTGAACTACTCAACATGTTTTGAGCAGAGAGACTGTCACAGAAAGCACAGCACAGACTTTGACAGGCACTGAAGGCACAGGTGTTCATGAAACAGTATTGTCCTTTGCCAAGTTTGACTGGCTGTTGATTATTTCCATTTTTTAACAGCCCTAGCTTTACTTTTTTCTTTTTTACAGCTGGATCTGAGTGGAGCCATTCAGGACAAGGGGAGAGGTACGAGGTCATTTTTCTCTTCTTTGGTGGGACTCTTCTTTTCCAAAGCTGCTGTTTCTTCGATGTCCATGTCTGTGTGAATTTTGAGCTCCTGAAAGGGGTTATCATCCACTTCCTGCGCCACGAAGGATTCTGAAGTTTTACTGTACCATCCTGCCTGGCAACCTCTGCTTCTTTTTGTATTTGTTTTGCAGAACAGATCCGCATGTTGCCTTCAATAAAACCAAGATGATGTGCAATGAATTTGTCTATCCTTAAAGGGAGATTTTCATGCTTGAACAGGCCATGTTTAATGTTCTTGAACTCTGCTTCAACATTAGCTGAAGTTGCATAGGGGAACCATTACTCCAGTCCAGAGTGGTAGGTATCCTCCCAATCTTATGGGGTGTGGGACGAGCTCAGGTAGATAGTGCATATTGCCTCGATCACCATTAACTTCAGCTTGGCTCCTGCTCTCCTCACAAATATCCGCCACCCACCGCCATAAGTCAGTGTTCATTTCTGTGCATGGATCCAATCTACTGTCTTCTTCTACCTCGCCATCTTCCAAACATGGCTCTCTTAGAAAAGCCAGTGTGCATGGATTCATCCGTGTTTGCCATTACACACTTCAGCACCATTGGGCAGTGAATTTCAGGTTCCTTTTCACATGTAATATACAGTTGGCCACTATACTCTTTACAGAAGCCTCTGATTTTTATGAAACAAAAAGTAATGGTGCATGTACTTTTAACCTCTTTCCAGATTCCCTGGTTTACTACATGAGACCATGTACCTGGCTTCAAAATGGTGTATTCCCTTTTTTTGAAAGTATTCTTTTCGTATGTGACTTTATCTGGAATCATATGTTTCCACTGTTCAAATGGGAGCTCCACATAGAAAGTCTTGCAGTCTTTGTTTTGAAAAGGAGAGCTACTTGGTTCAAAATCATTGTCGTTGTCACTGCTGTCTGTGTCAGTGACTCTCTTTTCATTACTGTAAGCCCATACATTGTGTCTGTTTGATTTAACAAAAGTGTAAAGGGCTTTTGGTGTCATCTTTTTACCAAGTTGTTTGCACAGATTTTGCCATATGTCATCACTTGGAGTTGAAATGTTTTCATTCTTTATGACTGCTTCATTTGAGGCGGACTTCAAATACTCTCATTTTGTCCACCACTGATTTCTTTGGCATCTGTCAAGCAAAATTGAAAATGCCATATAGTACTGCTATAATTTGGTTATAACTGTATTTCAACATCTTTAAGTGGACATAAACGTACTTACTTTGATATACTGCTTTGAAGTAGTGAATTGAAGTGTTGATGATTGCTGTTGATCATGAAATCTATCTTCAAAATGCTGATCAGATAGCTAGCGCATGTTTTCTTCAGCTCTTATTTTTTTCTCTCTCAAAAGTAGAATGTGTATGATAGCACCCCCTGGTGATCACAAACCAAAGACAGGTCGCTATATTTGTTTTTTGGCAGTGTTGCACCAGTTTATCCTAAACAAGATCTAGTTCAGAATTCATTTGATCCATTTTTAAATGAATTTAGTCAATGTTCATAGCTCAACATAAGTATTTGTATGGGGAGCGCTAATCTGACGTAAACAACATCATTACAAACAGGCATCATTACAATCGATAGCATGGATTAAATCAAAGGGATTTTATTTCTTATCCTTGGTTTGTGGCAGAGAAAGTTGTATTCTGTATTCTGAGGTAAATGCCAGGCGGCTGGTCTGGATTCAGTCAACAACACTGATGTAACGATTGCGACCACCAATCAGTAACCTCCAATATGTACACGTCATCATTTAGTATCGGCTCGGCATGCTTGGGACCTCGGCCAAAGTGGTACCAAGAATGGAACCGGATACCAGGTACCAGGTACCAGATTTTATTTACGGAAAAGCAAAAAAAGCGAGTAGAGTCGAACCGAACCGAGCTGGTACCAGTCAGTGGAAAACCCCCATAAGATTCACAGTTCTACAGGCTGTTTGGAGCCTTTGAGTGTCAGATTTGCTGAATCGCTGAAGTGCACTCCTGCTCCAGAATGGAGTTGGCGCACTATTTGGAGTAATGTAAAGATAAAATGATAGCGGCACAAACGAAAATAACACCACTTTTGTTTGATTTGGGTAATGTGGGGGGGCTGTTTGACCTTTTGAAGTTTACATTTTTATTAATATTTTTAAAACAGAAGTGGCACAAATGACAATTTTAGCAGCACAAACATAGCACAGTTGACTGACACCAATTTTGTTTGATTTCATTAAAGTGCTGGTTGACCTTAGATGACCTCTAGAAACTTTTATTAATATCTTTAAAATGATAGCGGCACAACCGAAAATCTTTGCAGCACAAACGTAGCACAAACGTTCAACACCACTTTTGTTGGATTTGAAGAAGGTGGGGGCGCCCAACTTCATTCACATTCCGTACAGTTCTCCTAATGAAAACACATCAATTTAAAACTGACTTTTCACTTGTAGACTTCTATTATTTAAATTTTGTTTCATGTAATATTGAATGTGCACCAGCCATGTATAATCAAGTAGAGTTTAATGATAAAAACTTCACTTTGGTCTTCATTTATCAATTTAACACATTAAATATAATGCTAATTTCGCTACATTTACAACATTTATCCAAAGCGACTTCCAATCCCTAATTACTGCGGACAGTCTCCCTGGAGCAACTTGAGGTTAGGGGTCTTGCTCAGGAACCCATTGGTGGTGTGCTGAAGGTAGGATTCGAACCCATGACCTCTTGGTCTAGAGGCAAGTATCCTACCCACTACACCACCACCATCACTAGATGTGTCATGTAGGCGGCAAGCTTTCTCCTCACTGAAAGTGCTTTGGGTCACTCTGTTCTGTTTGTATTTGTTACTTAAAATGAGTTGCTGCTTTTCTGTCTGACTGGAAGGTTCTTGGATTGACGAGTTCTCCACCCTGAAAATTTTAACCTGCATGTTTACACACATTCCTATTTGGTTTATTATAAGTTATCAGAATTTTTATCACCATAAAGTGGTCTCGGGGTCTGAGAGTAGTGTTTATATTGGTGAGGTCAGGTGTACATTTACATTTCAAAGCTGATCCTTACCAAGTAAGTCATTCTGGGGAATCCAGTCATAGAGTCTTGTGTTAGGAGCAAGAGTATCTGGTTTCGTTCCTTTGTACCGCCACAAGACCTGCAATTAAACACAGAATTTTGAGGGAAATTAAAATAACACCAAGTCCAGAATCATACCGAATTTTAAGTGGTAATAAATTAAGCAGTGGCCAAACTATCTTTCACTTTTATTCCTTTTTCCCCACAAAGAATATTAAATTAAATGATCAAGTGCTGTATGGGTTTATGAGCGCTTCTGAAATCAGAAGGAAAGGGAGAATTGGTAAACCATCGATGCATTAAGAAGCATAACACAGGTCAACAGGTCAAAATCAAGTTTTGTAGTGTTTTTTAATGCTGATTTCAAATCTGTGTTTAGTTTTCCCCGCACTTACAGTTTCTGTGATGAGGCTAATTATATATTGCATAGTTGGTATAATTAGTGGTAACAGAAACAGTGGTAGCTGACTGACACTGATCATTATACCTATGCCACAGTGTGGCCTGTCTGACTTCACACTGAAAACATTGAAACACTTACTTTATTGGTGTCTGAGGTTTAATAAAACCCGCATGCAATTCTACTGCAAATCTAATATTACTCATAATTCAAAAGCAGATCTGAAATCAGCATGAAAAACTGGTTTAGAAAAGTGTGTTGTGGTTTCTGATGATTACTTGTGTTATTTAGGTTTTTTGATGAATAAACAGCATTAGTCAGACTCGATGTCAATGAACAACAAATGTATTTAGTCTCAAACCTTTTGTGGGATCTGAGCGAGTGCAGAAGCGATGGTGTTAGCTCTCTCTGTGGTGAGGTTCTTCACCATGGACCCCAGTGAAAAGACGACAATGCCATCGTCCCCAGAGCTCTGCACAAACTCCTCAATTTCCTACAAAACCAAGAGAGCAGTTGTCAGTGAGACACTATTCTGAGTGAGAAGGCACTACATTGCCGGTTTGTTATAAACATCTATCGTGTGTTGACACACTTTGTCCATTTCATCTGGTATACCTGATAGTTACTGACTAAATAACCAGTAGGCTGTGTAACTACAGGCATTGACTAAACCCTACGAGAGGTCATTTTTGTAGCCTGCAATATAATTTTGGGAACTTTTTTCCTACATGTGCGAAGCTAAGCTTGTGAAAATTACACTGACCACAAACAGTCTATTATCTCAGCGTGCTTGCTCACTGTGATAAAATCACTATCACTACAGTGATAAAATAGACATATGTTAAAAGGCAGTCACTAAAATCTTGTATACTTTGTATATTTTATCATGTTAATTACACTACAAAACCATCTAAAACCATAGTGATGGACTTACTTTTGGAAGACGCTTCGCAGGCTTGCAGTGCAGTCCCCCCACAAATTTGAAGTTGGGCAGGAGTGGCCGTGGATACTCAAAGTCCCAATATGTTCTTATTAACCAGATGTCAGCTTTTCCCATAGTGTCACACAGTGTTGTGGGTTTACCTATGCAGTACAGGAGAAAGATGGTGTGATTTTGGAACGTTTTCCTCCAAAACTTCGCATAAAACATTTGGGAAATGGCAGTGACTGGTGCTGAAGCATTAAAAATGAAACCAAAAGTTTTTAAGCACTGGCAAAAGTTTTTTGCACATTTCTTTATATTTTGCTTTGAATCACTTGCTGCATAAATACTGTTTCATACTAGTCAGATTGGCATATTAAAAACCACTATACCAAACATCGCCTGATCATCTGGAATCATATGCATCTGTTTCTAAACTGTTTCGGCGTTAAGTTATGCTTGAATGACTCATATGTAAGAAAAAAAAACAGGTAACTGGTAAAGTTCAGCGATTGGTCTGAAAACGAGAGCCGAAAACATTCAGAATCAGAAGCGTGGAGAACTATTCCCCAAGACTACATTAAAAATACAAGAAATTGGCTTTTTTAATGCAAAATATGAATAAAGACTTTCGCACAGTACTGCAGGCAATAAGCAAACAGGCACAGACATGGAAAAAAAATGTGCAAAACCATGGTGCTTCCTTACCCATTATTTTGGTGTAACAGCTATCAAACATGAATATCGTATGGAGTTTGTGTAATGCTGTGTGAGCAGCATATAACAGCATGTTCTGTAAGCGCTCTATGAAGTTCATGTTATCGGTGAGATGCCCCTGGGCGCCAACAGCGGGGACATACGACGGTGGTGTTGGCAACTGGCCACACGCTCTCTCCACACTGTATGCAAAACTGAGTCGAAAAGACACCACATAAGGCAAGCCGAGGGTCTCTGACAACAGATCGCCACACATTGACACAGGATCGTGCAGAATCAAGTCAAAGTGCGATTCCCTAAGTGTAGTTAAGAGCTGTTCGTTAAGAAGCATTCCCTCACATACTGCCTCAAAATAATTTTTATATTCCAACATCATGTTCCAAAACAAGGACAAAGCCCGTGTCCCGGTGAAGGTCTGGTTCATCCAAGAATTGATGGTGTTCTGCCACAGGGCCTGCACAGCTTCTCGTTCCATACTGATCTTAAAAACAATTAATTTGAAGTTCTCCTTTTGAAAGTTCTCAAACGAAAGTGATGCATCGTGTACGAGAACAGTCACGCTGTGGTTCCGAGCGACCAACTCATCCACGATTACACGCATGTTGTGCCAATGGCTAAATTCTCCAGGAAGCGCCAGTATATTTCCACTGAGGGCTTCTTCAGACCCACTTAGTAGCAAAGCCACCAGGGGGAGGAAACATTTGTATATCATTGTATCAAGCGAACCGACAGCTAGGCTACTTGCGATCTGAATGGTCTGCCTCTCACAACCCTGCAAGCTTCCTGGACTTTGATTTAAGTTACACAAAACTGGGACATAGGAGACTGGGTGTGTTCAGTATGTTGTGTTTACTCTGCACTCAGCCTCTAATCTCTTCGCAAAAAGGCACAACCACTAGGTTTTATGACTATGGACTAATGGTGTAATTTTTTCCAAGCACTGTACTTTCCTGGAAATCGAGGCTATGTAAAAAACGTGCCAGATAAACACTTTAAAGACTCTGCAGCCATGAAGGAAGCAAATAAATAAGTAAATAAACAAATGAAGCAGCAAAAAAGCAAGTATGGCTGAGCAGTCTATTAAGCAAATGTGACTGTAATCTTTCACTTCTTTGAAACTAGGCCTACTTAATGCAGGATGTTCAGGATGACTGGGGGGGGGGTCACCTTTGATACAGATGTAAATATGTTACATAGCCAAGCACTTGAATTACACCAAGGTTACTGACTATATAAGGGTGGGTTTTCTCAACAGTTATTAAGTCTAGTCCATGACACACTGCAGTGTAATTCCAGGTGAGGTTTAATTCCTCACCTGGTCCAGGAAACAGATGCTGCAAAGGGATTCTGCTTTAAGGATCAACCATTGCCCTTTGTTTCTCAGACCATTTAACAGTATGTGACATAAATCTGGTCTAGTTTGGTTCTCTAACTGCTCTATGAAAGTCATGTTATAGGTGAACTGTCCCTGGGTGGCACCAGCGTATGACGGTGGAGTTTGCATCTGGCTACACAGTCTCAACATATTGTTCAGAATGACTGGGGGAAAGGTGCCTTGGAACTGAGTAAAGGAAGTACCTGACAAGTTGAACACATTTGTATTACACTGTGATGGTTTACTTTGATTAGACGTAAATTGTTTCACCTTTGACACAGACATAAATGGTTTATATAGCCAACAACTGTAATTACACCAAGGTTACTGACTGGTATATAAGGGTGGTTTCCTGGACAGTTATTAAGACTAGTCCTGGACTATATTTTTCAGTGAATCTCCACCCACTGCAGTGTAGTTCAGAACTAGGCTTAATCCCTGTGCATGGAGCAGATGCTACAAAAACCCATTTTTTCTTTCAGTTGTTGAAAAAACCATGTGAGCTTCATTCCCGGACTGGTAGGTTCTGCAGGTCGTGTATGCTCTACACTAAGCCTCTAATCAGTCAGTGAAACGGAATAACCCTTAGGGTTTTTGGCTGTGGGCAGATGGTATCATTTTTTTTCCAAGCCCTGGAAATTAAGTCTAAAATAGAACTTGCCATGTAACATTTACATTTACGGCATTTATCCAAAGCGACTTCCATTCCTTAACTACAGGGGACAGTCTCCCTGGAGCAACTTGGGGTTAGGGGTCTTGCTCAGGGACCCAGTGGTGGCGTGCTGAAGGTAGGATTCAAACCCATGACCTCTTGCACTAGAGGCAAGTATCCTACCACTAGGCCAACACCGCTGTGTAACACTTTCAATCAATCAATAAAGTGAAGTTAATTACACTAGGTAAACATTTTTTATGAAAAGTCTGCTTCATTACAATCATTGATGTTTCTTAGTCAGGTTTTGCATGCTGATTCAGAAAATCACGTAATTTTTTACAGATAAACTAAATTGTTTATGTATATTTTTCATTATAAGGTTGTTGTAATCCTACTATTATTTTCATATTTGTCTCACTGATGCGTGTCTCATGTTCAATGCGTGAGAGTTGGCTACCCTGTGATCTACATGTACAACAAACAAACAACATATTAATATGCAAAAAGTTATAAGTATAAAAAGTTTGTTTTTTTGTAAAAATGATGTTTCTAACTAAACCCTTGAAGCTCCATGAAAATAAACGTGACCACCGAAATCAGCGTGCCCGAGACTGTATAAGAAACACTACAGAACGAAATGAATCAAATTTTTGTTGCCTGGTGTTATTACAGGATGTCCAGAATGACTGGGGGAAAGGTGCTTCGGGACTGAGTAAAGGAAGAACCTGACAAGTCGAACACATTTTCGTTACACTGTCAGATTACTGTGATTAGATGTAAACTGTTTCACCTTTGACATGGACACAAACATGTTACACAGGTTTTAAAAGGCTGAACCAGACATGGACACTTTAAGGGTTCTGCCGTTGCCCTTGGTTTCTCAGACCTTTTAACAGTATTTGTCATAAATCTAGCCCTGCTCAAGTTGGGAAAAAAGTGATAAAACAAGAGGCCTTGGCTCTACCTTACCTGCAATTTTGGTGTAATGCTTATCAATTATTAGTACTTTTAGCAGAAGGATAGCTGTTGTGTGACCAATGTACAGCAGCATGTTCTCTAACCGCTCAATAAAGTTCATGTTATCGGTGAGATGTCCCTGGGTGGCAACAGCGGGGACGTATGACGGTGGAGTTGGCAGCTGGCCACACAGTCTCTCCATAGTGTATGCAAAAGTGGCTCGAATTGACACCACATGGGGCAGGTCGAGGGTCTCTGCCAGCAGATCACTGCAGAACGTCATGGGGTCATACAGAAGCATGTCAAAGTGCGATTCCCTAAGTGTCGTTATGAGCTGTTCATTAAGGAGCATTCCGTCACATACTTCCAAACAATAATTCTTATGTTCCAACATCATGCTCCAAAACAAGGACAAAGCCCGGATCCCGGTGACAGTCTGATTCATCCAAACACTGACGAAGTTCTTCCACACATTTGCTGCATCTGCTTGCTCCATGTTGACTTTAAAAACAATGTATCTGAAATTCTCTTTTTGTGAGTGCTTGACTGTTGGTGAAGCACTGTGCACGAGAACAGTCACACTGTGGTTCCGAGCGACCAACTCATCCAAGATTGCACGCATGTTGAGCCAATGGCTGAATTCTCCAGGAAGCACCAAAATGTTTCCACCGAGAGCTTCTTCAGATCCACTTAGCAGCAAAGCCACCAAGGGGAGGAAACATCTGTACATCATTGTATCAAGCAAACTGACAGTTAGGCTACTGGTGGTCTCTGTAGTCAACCTCTTACAAGCATGTGAGCTTCATTCCTGGACTTTGACACACAGAACTGGGACAACGGAGGTTCAGCACGCCGTGTTTGCTCTACACTAAGCCTCTAATCAGTCAGTGAAAAGAGATAAAACTTATGGTTTATGACTGTGAGCAGATGCTGTTTTTTTCCAAGTCCTGGAAATGAAGTCTAAAGCAAAACTTGCCTCATATTCAGCCATGTTACACCTTTTAATTCATTAGTCAGCAAAGTGAAGCTAATTATAACAAGATGTTCAGAATGACTGGATGACAGGTGCCTCAGAACTGAGTAAAGGAAGAGCCTGATAAATAGAACACATTTTCATTACACTGTGCCAGATTACTGTGATTAGATGTAAACTGTTTAAATTTTGACATGTAAACATGTTACAGAGCCAAGAACTGGCCTTACACTAAGGGACTGGCTGGTATAAAAGGATGGGTTTCCTGGATAGTTATTAAGACAAGTCTTGGTCTATATGGGGGTGGTGGTAGCTCAGTGGGTAGGATACTTGCCTCTGGACCAAGAGGTCATGGGTTCGAATCCTACCTTCAGCACCACCACTTGAGCAAGCCCCTTAACCCTAAGTTGCTCCAGGGAGACTGTCCCCTGTAGTTAGCGAATGGAAGTCGCTTTGGATAAAAGCGTCTGAGAAATGAAATGAAATATTTTCCTGTCAGTGAATCTCCACCAACAATGCAGTGTAATCCAGGACTAGGATCAATCTCTGTGCATTAAACAAATGCTTTGTTAGGGCCTACAAAAACACAATCTTTCTTTCTGTGGTTCAGGTTATAAAAGGTCATTCATATGGTTGAACCAAACATGGACACTTTAAGGATTTAGCCATTGCTCTTGGTTTCTCAGACTTTTTAACAGAATGTGACACAAATCTGGTCCTGCACCAGTTTGGAAAAAAGTGTGCAAAAAAACGAAACAGATCTTGGTTTTACCTTACCTGTTATTTTGGTGTAATGCTTATCAAACATTAGTGCTATCTGCACATTGAAAACCACTGTGTGACCAATGTACAGCAGCATGTTCTCTAACCGCTCAATAAAGTTCATGTTATCGGTGAGATGTCCCTGGGTGGCAACAGCGGGGACGTATGATGGTGGAGTTGGCAGCTGGCCACACTGTCTCTCCGTACTGTATGCGAAACTGGCTCGAATTGACACCACATGGGGTAGGTCGAGGGTCTCTGCCAGCAGATCACTGCAGAACACCATGGGATCATACAAAACCACGTCAAAGTGCGATTCCCTAAGCGTCGTTATGAGCTGTTCATTAAGGAGCATTCCGTCACATACTGCCTGAAGATAAGTCTCGAACCCCGACATCATGTTCCAAAACAAGGACATCGCACGAAATGTGGTCATAGGCTGATTCATCCAAGCGTTGATGAAGTTGTGCCACACATTTGCTGCATCTTGTTGCTCCATGTTGATCTGAAATACAATGTATCTGAAAATTTCCTTTTGCGAGTGCTTGACTGTCGGTGAAGCCGTGTGTACAAGAACGGTCACGTTGTGATTCCGTATGACCAACTCGTCCACAATTGCGCGCATGTTGTGCCAATGGCTGAATTCTCCAGGAAGCACCAGTATATTTCCACAGAGGGCTACTTCAGACCCACTTAGCAGCAAAGCTAAGGGGATGAAATATCTGTATATCATTGTATCAAGCGAACCGATAGCTGAGCGACTTCTTGTCTTTAGGATCTCTAGTCATTTGTCCACGGAAACCTCTCCCTTGAACTCTAATTTATCTTACACTTAACTGGGACAAACGAGATGGCTTGTGTGCAGATTGTGTTTGCTCAACACTCAGCCTCTATCAGGCAATGAACCTGCACAACCCTGAGGGTTTATGACTGACTTTTTCTGCAGCATGTACCTTACAATCAAAGCTATGGCCACACGTGTACATAAAGACATCAAAGTCTTCAGGGACTTTATACCTTCAATAAACCAGACAGGACAATGATCTTGGGCATCTTTAAAGTTGATTAAAGGCTGTTCAGTGTATCAGGATTCAGTGTACCAAAAGTGGACTGGTCCAGTTGACCACATTTAGGTCACAGTGCAGCAGATAAACATGGTCATTAGATAAAAACACTGTCTTTAATCATGTGCATTATCATAAGATTACTGGATGGATAGTTGATGCTAATAAAAACACGCATCATTTGCCTCTGATTGAATTCATGTAAGCAAAACACTTAAGACTCTGGATATGTTGTGCAGGATAAGCAATTTAAAGTAATATTTTACAATAATTACTCAGTAGTTTCTTGCCCAGTATAATTTTGGTAAGATAATATATAATTTTTTATTCACTCATACGCTGCATTACTGTGTATTCATCCACCACACGCAACCAAACTAGTCTACCCACATAGTCTGCAAGTACGAGGCTAACGGTGTAAGCCGAGTGGGAGTGGGCGTTGTAAACTCGAAACATCGTATGTCAAGGCTTGTGGTTTAATATGTGGTTAAATGGGACAGGCCAAATAATACAATCTCACATATGAGGATTTGCATAAAATCTGGCAGTGGCCAAAAAGGACTCTTACATTACCAAAGGCAAAATGATGAAGGTGAATCTGCCTTAAGGTGCTTCAGTACACAAAGTGTCTATATCACAACCCTAATGACAATTTATGCCATCAGTACTCCACTTGTAAGTCCTAAAGGACAACTGCTAAACTGCAAAAGGCAAAACATATCCTGACATTTTACACAGTGACTTAAACACTAGTCACTATCTCTACCTTTAGCCTGCATGCCATTTATAACCTCCTTCTGAACTTTGAACTGCTGACTATATCGATCATAAAGTGAGCAGGTGTATTTGCTGACTCATGATTTCTCTGTATATTCTGCAACTGTAGGAACAAAATCTCATATCTCCATTATTGTCTTTTTTCCTCTACAATTTTTGGCCCATTTTTAAGTCGCCTACAATTACACCCAGTAGGTAGGACTCCCCTATCATCCCCTACATCTTTTCAAAGTGTCTCGAACTCCAAAGAAATGTTAATTTCTCAGATTTACCACTTTTTAACATCATCACATATGACACTGGAGTTTCTGTGGTTAAACAGTATATTCAACTGACACATTTGCACTGTAGGCATCTAGGTATTACCAAGAAGGTCATCTCTAAACAATGACTTTTTTATACTTATTCATTGTGACCAATTAACATTTTTGCTCCACAAAATCCAAACCAGTACTTTTGACTGATCTATGTTGTGTCTCCGTGATTTGGAACACGTGTTGATAAGTGCCATGTCCGGCCATGTGAAAAATGATCACTGTGAGACAAAATCTAGGTCACACCCCCTTCACTGCACAAATGGAATGTTTGAAGAGGATTACTATACCTTATACAGGATGACTGAGAAAAAAACCTTCAGCAAGGTTAAATGTGATTCACTCTGCACAATACAATACATTACAATACTTATTTCCTGAAAACTGATGACTGTTCCTGACATAACACTGCATTACAGTTTAATTGAATTGAGGTGGCTGAAATCACTTTGTATCAATTTACTTGTATGTTAATTTTTCCCCGTGTCCATAAGTTTAGCTTCATTTAGAAATCAGCACTGGGTGAAACACTGATCATTACTTCATTCGGAATGGATGAATAAGTGGCTATATGTTAATGGACTGGTCATCGTGACGGTTCAAAATCAATGATACAGCATGTGGTATGTGATACAACAAAAATATTACGTCACAATACTTAAAGACATTTTCACAATGCCCAATACTTATTTTCATCTGACTATTTTAAATCAGAGGCGCCATTAATCATAAGTATCAAAAATAAGATCTCGAAAAATAATACAAGTGTGGAGACGTGAAAACACGACTGTGGCGAGAAACACCCCCACAAACCCCCAGCGCCCCCCTTCCTCTGTTGACAAACGGAAGCTCAGAAACTCTACCCTCTCTGCCTATGCACTAAACTAAGATACATGTTTTATCTGCATTTGTAAACTGTAAAAGAGAATACCTTGTTCATGAAAAGTGAAAAAACATTGTTTACCCATGATTTCGGTATACAGGTTATCCCACTTTAACCTGGCCACAAGACTGAAAATTAGATCTTGGGATCGATGAAACAAAAAGTTCTTCAGCCTTTGAGCAAAATCCATCTGATCCGTGAACCCAAGGGTAACCCCCGGGACGAAGGACGGTGGTGTTGGCAGCTGTCCGCAGAGACGCTCAATAGTGCTGCCGAAAGAGAACCTCAGACTGATGATAAACGGGAGGTTCAGCTTCTGGGCAAGCAGATCCCCACACATGTTCATGGGATCAGCCACAAGGACATCAAAGTTTTCTTTATTCCACTTCTTCATTAGATCTTCACGTGCAAAGACATTCCGACAAAAGGCATCATTCTGTTCTGCCATCCAATCAATGAGCTCCTTCATCTTCAGAGATGCCTGGATGATGTTGTCATTAGCTAGTTCATATGTCCAATATTTCACAAATTTCTCTAAATTCTGAATTACGTCCTGCTTGGTGTGGGGCACCTGGATAATGTCCACATTGTAGCCCATAGATGGGATTGTCTTCACAGATGGTGTAGCACTATGGGTAACTACAGTCACGTTGTGTCCTCTGGTGATTAGCTCTTCTATGATGACCTTCATGTTGAGCCAGTGGCTGAATTCCCCTGGCCAGATGAGGATCTTCCCTGCGCTCACACAAAGTGGAGCCTGGCTCACACTGAACAGAAGCAGAAAGTAGAAAGCAGCTCTCTCACACACAGTCATGGTGGCAAATACTGTAGACCTTTTCACTTCAGCACACAGACTGAACTTCAGAGGCCGAGCTATTGCCTTAGAGTCCAGTGAGGGAGTAGAAATCCAAAATTACGTCACCCACCATAAAAGGTCGTTCTAAAAACAGCAGTGTCGTACATTAACACATTATCCACAAAGCCTCATGTACCTGTACATTTATATCGCCATGTTACCATCATTCTTTGAGATTTAAACCCTAAAAAACACAAAGACCATAAATAAACAAAGGACCTTCCTATAAAGTCTCCTTGCATAAAATTAACATCTTTCAGATTTCACCAAAATCGAATCACTGAGAAAGTCATTCAGAGTGCTTTGATGTGAAATAAAAATGTCCATCCTAAAACAAACACATCTTTTGAGGTTATATATTGTTGTTGATTGGCCCAATTCTTACGATGTTTGCTTGATAACACTACCACTGTGAACAATTCGGACTACGTACGTTTCTATAGAATAGGGCACTTTACATTTAGACTTTGTTAGTATCCACACTGATATCACATGTTAATACAGTACTGCTTTTGGATATCAGACGTGCACAATTTTGGTCCAAAGAGTAAAAATCATCCCCAGTGTGTTGTGCCAGCTAGTTTGATTAAACCAACAGATGAGGAATATTTGCTCAGACTAGTGGCTGAGACTGAAAAAGGTATGTGTGAGAAACCTGACGAGTATGAGACAAGTTCGAGTCCACAGATAAAATGCCTTAGAGGGGACATATCATGCCAAACTCACTTTTTGCATCCTTCTGTATTACCATTTGGGTCTCTACTGCTCCTATTAACACTCCAAGCGCGAAAAAAACACTCATCTGTTTTCTGTGAATCAACTGAAAGACTTTGGTGTCAGGAATCATATGCTTCTACCAGCCATTTGGACGGCTCCCCTATTTTGACGTCAGAATAGGAAAATTTGCACAGAACCACCCCTCATCTATCGAGTCCCCACCCACTTACAAAGCAAATCCTCAATAATGGGTGGGACCCTTTGGACCAATAGTTAGCATCAGTATGGAGCTACTAAGTATTGACAGTTAGGAAGCAAGACTGACGATCAGTCAGTTTGGTAGCATTTTTGATCTTGTACTTTTAAAGTAGTACACAATGAATCTGTACAGCAATCTGTGTGG
>JBBJLR010110553.1:8450-22027 GCA_037577145.1 Brachypetersius gabonensis | reverse complement strand
TCTACTACAGAACCTTCACTGGCTCCCTGTGGCCTCTACTACAGAACCTTCACTGGCTCCCTGTGGCCTCTACTACACAACCTTCAATGGCTCCCTGTGGCCGCTCACATTAAGTTCAAAACCTTAACATTTGCTTTCAAGGCTAAGAATGGGCTTGCACCTCCTTATTTGACTGCACTGATCAAGCAGCGTGTCACTTCTCATCCTCTCAGGGCATCAAGAACAGCTCGTCTTGAACCTCCGTTGAAGACATGCATCTAGACTCTTTTCGGTCTTGATGTACTTCGCTCTGGATAAGAGCATCTGCTAAATGCTGTAAACGTAAACCTAAATGTAGCCAGTTATCTCGATATTTATGCAAATAGATACATCCATACCTGTTCTGAAACTCCAGCCCTGTTCTGTTTCCAGTTTATGATCTTTTACTGTTTCAAGGTATACTCCACTTATCTGCAAAAACATTTGTTTCCTTCACATAAATCCAATCAATTAACTTCTATATCAAATCAATCTCTTTTCCAATTGGTTCTGCTTTTTCTCCTCATGAAAATGCTGAAATACTTAATGTTGCTCTTTCTGAAACCTAAAATGGCCAACCCTTCTTCCCCCTGATATATGCTGAACTTCACATCAGGAAGCAAGCTGTTTGTAGTTTTGAAAGACTTCATTAGAAATCTTTTTATAATCAAATAACCTTTTGGATGGCTATCAGTCTAGCTTTCGTGCTAACCATAGAACCAAAACAGCCTGTGTTAAAGTGGTGAATGACAGCTGCCTATACACAGATGCAAGCCAAGCATCTGTCCTGGTATTATTAGACCTCAGTGCAGCATTTGACGTGACTACTGTATACCATTGCACTGACTAGAACACTGGGTTGGATTTTCAGGTGTAGCCATAAATTGCCTAAAGTCCTACATACAAGATACAAGGGCTATTCTGTTGCCATTAGAAATTGCACCTGAACACCGGCATCCTTGACCTGTGGTGTTCCCCATGGATCAATCCTAGGCCCATTATTGTTTAATCTCTAAATGCTCCCACTCGGCCAGATCATCAGGAACAACTCAATGTGTTATCATAGCAATGAAGATGACACTCAAATCTAACGTGCAAATGGCTATGTGCCCCATGACCCTCTTTATCATTGTTTTGACCAGGTTAAAAACTGGATGTCACAAAATGTCCTTCAGTTGAACTCTGACAAAACTGAAGTCATCATATTTGGCTAGGAGGAACAGAAATTTAAGATTGCCATCCTACTTGAAATAAAGATACTGAAGGTGAGAGGTACCTTGGCATCATCATTCACAGTAATTAGAATTTTAACAACCATGTGAAATCAGTCACTAAATCAGTATTTTTACCTGAAGAATATTGCAGAATGAAGGAACCTTGTGTCAGAAAGTGATCTATAAAAACGTATCCATGCTTTTATTTCGGCCAGGGGTGAGTATTGCAATACTTTTTTTGCTGGACTTCCTAAGAAGACAATAAAGCAACTACAAACCATACAAAATGCAGCTGCTTGGGTGTTAACCAAAACAAAAAGGAACAAGCACAATAATAAAAACTCTAATTATGCACTCCAGAGAAACTTTTGGTTTAATTGGGTGCACTTTAACAAACCTAATGATTTCCTTGTTTGCAAACATTGACTAATTAATCCCCAATCACCATTTAGCAGTTTTTCACCTCTTTATATCTGGGATATTTGCGACCAGTTGAATTTATTAAATGAAAGGCTGGAGTGAGCCAAGCAGGTGAAGTTCTGTAAGTCATTTTACAGATTGTGCGTTATACTGTAATCAATACATGTGCTGTTATGCTTCATCACTGTTGAACATATTGAGCTTTGTATAAGTATTTGGGGCTATTTGTTTTGCATTCTATATGCTTGTTTGATTTGCTTTAGTTTAGTCGAAAAAATATGAAGGTTATGTAAACAAAACATTGTTGTCTGTATTATGTTTTTACATATTTTGGTTTTGAGTGAATTTTAGGGAAATTTTAATTATTTGACAATTGAATTATTTAAAGACTAAATTATATTACTTCTCACTAAACTATATTTATTTTACAGCAAGAAGTAATTTCAACATTAACAAAACTTCACTTTTCATGTACTTTATATATTCATTAACATGCTGCAAAATGTAAATATGCTCTGTATGTAATATGGAAGCTGCACATTGCATTTTCAAGCATTTAATCCAAAACACTTGAGTAAACTAATCAAGTTGCTGAGCTGAGGCTGGTAAGAGTTAAAGCTGAGATTCAGGGGGTCTGCAGCAGGTTGAACCCACTGTTGTTGGGAATGGACTAAATGATGCCATTGTGTGAACAATGCTTAAACACTGAGGCCCATGGTTCAGTTTTTGTGTTTTTGAATGCAAATCTTTTTTTTTGTTGTATTTTTTCTTTCGCTAATCATGTTTATAGAACAGACTTTTACTCCGACGACTGGCAAATTGGCTCCCATATACAAATCAAGGATTTCAATAGGATTTCAAGAGAGGATCACAGTGTCTTAAAGCATCTGTTTCAAACATCCTCCATTCCTCCCCCAGACTGAAAGAAATCACCAAAATGAACTCAACTGAAGTCAATAACGGGACCTTTGCTTCTGATACAGGATTTTATCTAATAGTTTTTACCTCCTTGGGCAATACAAACTACCTGATATTGGCCCTCGTAATCATCTACCTGATCACTCTGCTGTGTAATCTCATCCTGCTGACGGTGTTCCTGATGAACTCCAGTCTGCAGAACCCCAAGTTCCTGGCTGTGTGCAACCTTGCCGTAGTCGACATTTCCATGAACAGTGTTATCATTCCTCAGATGGTCCCTGTGTTTGTGTTCAACTTCAATCACATATCTTTTGAAATGTGCTTCTCTCAGATGTTCTTTATGCATTTTTTCGGGGACATGGAATCCTTTTCACTTGCGCTCTTGGCCTATGATCGCCTGATCGCCATCTGCTTTCCTCTGCGCTACCCCTACATTAACACTAATCTCAGAATGGGCCTCATCATAGTTGGCCTTTGGTTACTGGTGTTTCTGCTTGAAATTTTTCCAGTAACTCTAGCCAGCAATCTGTCCTATTGCAGATCAAGGGTGGTAAAGAGCTGCTGCTGTGAACATGGCCCAGTTTTTGTTCTATCGTGTAGTGACACTAGTTTAAACAAGAGACTGGTAACTGCTAAAACTATGGTGGTTTTGCTTGTTCCTCTTGCCTTCATTATTCTCTCTTATGCCATAGTTGTGTTTGCAGTGTTACGAATTGCATCAACAACACAACGGTGGAAGGCCTTCAACACTTGCCTCACACACATTCTCCTGGTCTTAGTTTATTACTTGCCAATTATATTGGCTTACATACTGGGGGGCCTAAGATTAGTGCAGTCAAATGATGTTTTAACAGCAATTCTGACAGTCTCTGTAACTCTCCCTCCCATGCTGAATCCAATTATATACAGTTTAAAGACGGAGGAACTGCGAGACAAGGTGTTAAAATTCCTCCTACCACAAAAAGTGGCACCTCGGCTGTTTAAACAAGAAGCTACAAACTAGAGATTTTAGAAGAGCTTGCTTTATTTATATAAAGACAAGCACTGAGAGTTCTACAGTGTGGTTTAAATGTAAAACAGGTCTTTGCATTATGTATCTAATACACCATTTTGTCAAAAAAGAACATGTTCTTCAGTTAGTACAAATGCTTAGTAGAATGTATAATTGTATAAACTGAACTCAATTAAAAATGCCACAAATACCCTAAAACAGAGTCTTATATTTTTATGTCTACTTTTTAGCACAATGATGATCACAGTTTTACCGTCATGCAGCATACTTGCCCATTGCACTTCATGGAAGAAAAGTCTGGAGTTCTATCAACATTTACAATGAATGTATCAATCAGAAATACAATATAACATTATTTACAGTGTAAAATGTTTGATGGTATGAAAAAGGGACTGCCTTGCATTATTGGCACCAGGTGGCAGCAACTGCTCAGGATGGCAGGTGTTTGTTTGGAGAACCAAGTGATCTTTATTTGCAAATCACTTAATCAATTCAACATGATGGCAAAAGGGAGGGGTACAATTTCCACATGAAGCACAGATTATGCTTTCAGTATGCATACATCAGTTGAAATTTGCACTAATTTGTCAGCATTTAGCAGCAGATTGCAGATCATCCAGCTGTGTAACTTAAAAACGTGTCCTTTTTGTAGAGTAAACAGGCCCAGTTCCAAAAATAGGAGATAAAAAGAGCTAAAGATAAGGCATGACCTGGAAGCCATTTCAGTCCTAGAAATAAAAGTACAGGGGGTTTCAACAGCAACATTTTGGGGGATCTCCAGAAAATTTTTTTGAAAAATTCTTTCACTTGGCAATAAAAGGTAACAGACTGTTTCAACTTCTGCAGTTGGGCAGAAGGTTCTGTACTATAATGGCCAAAACAGAGAGATTCAAGAGGAGCTTCTATCTTCAGACCACTAGAGTCCTAAAGCATTGTTTAAGCTGTTTTACTTTTTATTTTAGATTTGTGTTTTCTTATTTGTGGTTTAGATTTGTTTTTAAAATAGTACTAACCTTTATACTTATTTTTACTTTACTTGTACTTATTCTAGTTTATTTTATTTGTGTTTTAGAAATTTTCTGATTTATGTCAAATAAAAGGAACAGATCAGGGTACATTTCACTGAATGTTGTACTTGTACATGTGACAAATAAAGAATCTACAATCTTAATTCTGTGTGGGACTGGGCCACTTGATAGGCCTGCTAAAGCCCCTAGAGGGAGACACGGAGCCGGTTCTCAGTAATCAGCCAATAACCGCCTGCACCTGTGTCACTTTTTACTTAAGGCAAGTTCGCAGTTACTTCTTGCTGGTCCTTAACCGACTGATTGCTTTTGCAAAGCCCGGTCATAAAGTAGAAAGCTCTTTCGGGTTCATGAGTGGGACAGCTCTGCTGTTTTCCTCAGTGCTTATTCCTAAGCACTCTAAAAACAAAGAAAAAGAAAATTTAATACACTACTCCGATCCTTCTCCTCGAGTCTGGCTAAGCAACAGCCAGTTGTCAGAATCCGAAAACATTGGTCTTGTTTTTCACAGATTTTGGGCCTCAAACCTTCAAAGGATTAATCTCATGTTTCCACTTCTCAACTTGGGTAGCAAAGTGAGTTAAAACAATTTCATAATGCTGATGTTGCAGGTTTGCAACCTGCTTTATATTATCTTTCAATTCCTTCTCAGATTGTAGGGCTTTTCAGAGCAAATTTGTCTTCCCACTGCATGTCAGACCACAGAAATCTAAGAGAGCTTTGTGTTTAGGTTCTACACCTACTCTGACACGTGAGGTATCTCACTGTTCTACAAAAAACATCACCCACAGCTAGATCAACATCACAGCAGAAAGATTTAGCCAGTTATGCATCCATCTGAGTTTGAGGGAGCTGATACTGCCCAGACTTTCTTGGAGATGACTACTGGTAGACACAAGCAGTGCAGCCCCTCTGTACAATTTCTCCTGCTTCAGGTGTATAAATGCAAACCCAGGCATAAAATATGGAATCACTACTCTTGGTGGCTGTTCAGGTATAACAGATATGAGACAAAACAATTGTATTTAACAGCTGAACATTCTGGCTTGTAAAACGCACTACAAAAGCTTAAATGGCACATTTTTTTACATCAAGAATAGGGAAAAATACGGAATCACTAAATGAAGAAAAAAATATGGAATCTTCTTGTAATTTGCATTTCTACAACAAAAACTTGCTCCAGCCTAAATATGCAAATTACTCTGCAGTTATAAGAGAGTGCTTACAGACCTTAACGAGCTGTTGCTTCTGATTGAGTGTCAAAAACATGGCCCTAACATGTAATTCAGCATGGAGGGTGGCAAAAGAAGTTGGTTGTTCCCACTCAGCTATGTCTACAATTTGGAGCAAGTACAAACAAAATGGGAAGGGTGTAAAAGGCAAACATACTGGCCGACCAAGTGTCGGGACCAAAAAAGAGAGAAACAAATGGGCACAAACAGGATATTTGTGACCGGGCTGTAAGAAGTCGGCTGAAGGAAATAAGGATTTACGTTGAGAACGTAAACCATAAAAAATTTAAAGAATTAAAAAAACCTTAAATATTTAAACCTTAGCTTAAACCTTAAATTTAAACCTTAAATATTTTCCCTGTTTTCTTATTTGTTTCAAGCATTTTCTGATTTGTTTTTACATGTAAAATTGTACTAAATTCTATAATAAAAGGAGGATACGTTTCACTGCATGTTGTATAACTATATGACAAAGAATCTTGGCAGTCATTACTTATACAGTCTATGCACAGCTGTCCACTGTCATTTCGGACACTTTTCTCATTCCATCATTTGAAAGTATGTTTGGTGACGAAGTAATTTTTCAGAAAGATCATGCATCTTGCCATCAAGCCAACAACTTTAAATCTTTTCTTCAGGAAAGGAAAATCAATTCAGTGACATGGCAGTCAGTCAAATGGAGGAAAAAACAGTCCATGACGAGACTCAGTTCTGCAAAGCTGATCTGCTATATGAGAAAGTTGGAACTTGATTGATGAATATTGTTTTTATTTAGTAATGTCTATGCCTCAAAGAATTCCAAATTTTTTCCTGTACTTGATCTGGAACATTGTCACTAGTTACAATTTCAAGCTTTTTGAGGTGTGTTTTACTTAAATGTTCAAAAGCCAGAATGTGGTTTGATTTTTTTTTAAATACAAAATAAAACAACTGAATGAACAGCTTCCATGAGTAGTGATAAAATGTTTGCCTGTTTTTATTTTCAAAATACATACCACAATCAGCTACAACGTTAATATCACTGACAGATGAAAATAACATTACCCTGTTACAGCAGTGGCAGTGGTAAGTCATCACAGGGCAGATCTTGATCCTTTTTGTGACACTTTATAGAAGTAAGATTCCTTAATCTAAGCAAACTTGCCTGGCTAATTACATGTCCATGTAGCTCATTGGATCTGTAATGTATAACAGAAAATCAGTGGTGGACCATGAGGGACAGCAATGAACAGAGGGGTCCAAGCAAAATGTGCAAACAGGCTCAAGTGGCAGGAGGTTGAGTGATCTGAGCAGTTCATGATAAATGTGACGCAAGGCTTTAAAGACAAAATATTAAAGATGCCAACCTACCATTTAAGAGGAAAAGTGTCAAAGTTTTATCCTAAGAGGTTCTTGAGATATTAAATTGTCAGTTGCAGAACCTACTATAGATTACATTGGATTAATTTCACATGTATCCAAAGAACGGAGAAGAAAAAGGTTTTAAATTTGAGCCTAGATATTCGCACAGGGAACATGACATTTAGTGAGTATTTCACCTTTTTTGGGAGTTTTGCATTTGGATGAAAATATATGAATTACATAATAAATATTAGTTTAGTGAATTTTTATTTCAAACATGTGCATTCATCATAATTGCATAATATTTCATTTTTGTGTTTGAAAAGGAGTAGGCAGAAGTATACACTTATTTGGCCCTACCCCCCTCAAATTTTATATCTCATTCATAAACAATGAAATAATATCTTTCATATAGATAACAGACAGAATATGTAAATTTGTAGGTTCACAAATAATGAAACACATAAACCAAAACATCAGTTACAGTCCTGGGTAAACCCCGTTTTCTTCATTCTTATATTCTTATATTCTTATAATAAATATTAAAAGAAATTTAAATGTACTTTTAAAACGCTATTTCTGTAATAAATATCAAATTTGCGTACCTCCATTTACTTTTATAGACCAATGTGACAAATGTATGAAATAGAGACTCTGTGGTTGATAGTGTTTTGAATTTTTTGTTTAACTTTCATTTATTATAGCTGTATCTTTTTACAAAGACCTCCACAAATGACTAGTGAGCACATAATCCTGTTAAACCTGAGCTGATGTTGTTTTTATAACAAAAACTCTAATTATGCACTCTGGGGAAACTTTTGGTATAATTGGGTGCACTTTAAAACCTAATGGGTCCTTGTTTGCAAACATTGACTAATCACCATTTATCACCGTTTCAGCTCCTTATGTGTTCATGATCTCTTCAATATATCCAAATGAAAGGCTGGAGTGAGTCAAATTGGTGAAGTTTTGTAAGTCATGTTATGAAGGATGTTTTTAAATTAATTACAAAGTTTGTGTTATTTATGTTTTGTTCAGTGCCATGATGCTTAATAAAATGTAGCATTTATGTTAACTGTTTCAAGAAACCAGTGGTTGCTTTGTTATGGATTAAAGAACACTATATTTAAACATTAACAATGTTGACGAATACATAATGTTACATTGCTTCCAAATGTATATTCTACAGTATAAAAATTAACTACTTTATATTCATACAGTAGAGAACTTAAATAAATTGAGCTATTTCTTGCCCAGAAACAACAAAACTCTCAAAGGGCTGCTGAGATATTTCAGTGTGTCAAAGCAGAATGGAGTTATAATTGCAGATGATCTTGAGTACTGGAATTGGACCCTTTATTTGCAATTGAGTAAATTGGGTCTGAAAATGTCCAGGTTTCATTTTTGCAAATGTCATTACAGTGGTCTAAAATTTGTGTAGATGTTAGTATATGTACATATTGAATTTGCACTTTGCTATAATATTGCATGAAACTACAGAGCAAGAATGTCAACCTGCAAATGTAAATTTGGCATCCTGTACACTTTTCCTTTATATAAATTATAAATTTTAGTGTGTACAAGAACCACAAATCAGTGCTGCAGAGCAAATCCAACGCCACAGCAGCCAACAAAAGCAGGCAGGCTTGTTGTCTTATGTTCTTAGTTGAGTATTATTAGACTTCTGCAGAGGAGTTGGCATTGGCCAACAGCAGAAGGAGGCCCATTATGGAGGGGATAGAGGGAGGCATCCAGTTGGACCCAGGTGGCACAGGAATGTCCAGCCTTTATGTGCAGGGTAATATCACAATCATTCTGTACTACTTGTGAATTTGTGCAGCCATAACACTCCATTTCATGTGTTGTGTTCAGTGGAGGGGGAGAATATTGAGCTGCTTCAGCCGCCTGCAGAGCCCAACACCTCCTGTGTTCCTGAGGAACAGGTGAGATGTTGATACACAACCAACGTAATCCTTTAATCGTCAGGAGAATGAGGGAACACTGACTGCTATGTCTGACACAGACATCCAGGTAGAAACATTCATCACTCATATGTTTTACACAATATATAGCATGGCAAATGTACCTGTACATATTTTTTAATCCCATCTCTGTGAATTATGAATGAGCTTTGTAGTCACTTGCATTATTCTCCCTTACAGCAACTCTCCTCTCCTGTAGCTACCACCTCTTTGGCCTCCCAAACAGAAAGGCTTTGGCTTTAAATTTATTTCACACGCAAACTGTGTACTGAGTCACCTTTTTTTCCTATGTAGTCTGGAACAGACAATGTGCACTGCCTCTATAAGCACATGCTGGATCTAGACTGTGCCAAAAAAAACGAGCAATGAAAAACTAAAACTTGAAATTGAGAAGCTGGAGCATGAAAAGAAGCTATTGCCATACATTCAACAGTCTTTCACCCATGGGTGTGACATCGCTGATTTGTTTTACTTTCTATTTGTAGGAAAGGGAACAAAGAAACAAATAAAAGACAAACAACAAAGCATCAGTGTGTGTTTATTACAGTATTACTTTTGCCATCAGTAAAAAAAAACTGCTGCATGATGGCCTCTCTCACAGCACGTCCTGTGGGGTGGTCGACGGTCAATGGGTCCACAATATCGAGAGGCGTAGCCATGAGGACTGGAGTCTTTTCCCTTCGAATGCTGGCAATGTTGTGTGGTACCACCCATGCTGACACCACCTGACAGACCCTCTAAGGCTTCACTCTCAGTCCCTTCAGGCACGCAAAACGTGCCTTCAAGATCCCAAAAGTCATTTCAATTCCTCGTGTTGCCATGAGCTATATTGAATTTCACTTGTGGCCTTGTCTGAGGCTCAGTGTAAGGGGTTAGCAGGTGAGTGACGCATGGGTATCCTCCATCCCCAATGGCTCCTATGATTCTTGGAAATCCTATGGGAAATTGTTTTCAGTTTCAGGCTCACTTTGCCTGTGCAGATACACTATTTTACTGTAGTGAATTACCTGCGCTTGCATAAAACCCTTAAATCTTCAGTACACTTAAATGGCCAGGGAAAACCACAAATGCATCCAACAGTTTAGACACAGCATGTACCACCTTGCTAACTGCACGGCAAACAGTATTCTTGCTCAGATTTTTAGCATCACAAATGGAATATATAAATACTAAATAGGGCAGCGAAAGGCAAACTGTCTTCTCGGTCGTGAGGGCATTGCTCCAGCGAACGGCATTCCAGACCTCTGACCCGATCAGTTGACAAACGTAACAAATTCCCTCGGCTGAAAATCTATGTTTCATAGAGAATATCGTCCGGATATGCCAAAGGATTCTGTTTCTAAAGACCCTCGCCCTGCGGAGAGCCCCTCACGATTCGAGTCCGAGTTTCGCCTTAATCGTGTGTCGTGCCTCGTGTACATTGTGTAACGAGAAGTGATTAACGCATCATGACCAGCTCCCGATCAGCAATCGTATGGTCGCAAGAAAATCAAACCTGTTTGAAATCCTGGTCGGCCCCTCGTGAGGGCCTCGCACTGTCACTACAAAACACAATGTACTTAAAATGTGCTTAACCCTGCCTTAATTTACCCCTGAAAATACACCAACCCCCTTAATCTGATTAATTAAGTGGCCATTCTGCAACAATCCCTTAATTTTACTTTAAAAGTGTATTTAAGGCACGAGTAAGAAACCCCTTAATTTTAAACTTACAGAATTTATTTAGGAGATTCTATTATTTAATGGGCAACTTTTAAAAAGTAAGAGGAAAATTCAGCCTTAATCTGTGCAATTTTCCCCTTAATTTTCCTTAATTTGCTGGAAATTAAGGTCAAACTTAGTGGTAAAATTAAGGGGTTTGGTTTCATAGTGTGTGAAGCAGTGCCAGGAGCTGATTTAAGGCAACCTCTCACTTTGCGCATGCGCAAACAGAAATGGAAGTGAAAAACATTATAGACGTTATTGGTAATGTAAGAGTCTGACTGATATTTAACCAATGTTGTATAAAGCAGAAAAAAGTCCCAAAAAATCGAGTCACTCACTAGAATGCTACTCAAGTAAAAGTGTAAAAGTATCTTGGCTAGTAAACACTGTAGTTAATGGCCAGTAATCCAGTTAAATAAAACACTAATAGGCTACAATTAAATGTTGCCTAATGAAAGTGGAAGTGTCAGATGTCTTCAAAGTTTACCCATCATTAGATAAAGCCATTGGTAAGGTACATGCGGAAACATGAGCCCCACGTGTCGTGTTTGAACGTACAGCGTGAGCAGTCGGTCGCGTCAGAGCATCGGGCCTTATAGTGTGAGAACATGAATCGTGAGCTACGAACTTCTAACCCCTGATATTCAGTCGCACAGTTTGTGCAGGAGCTGAATAACGTGACGGAAAATGTCGCACAGTGTATGCCCAGCTTAAGTAAGAACATTATTCTGGTCGGAGCATGAAAAGTGGTGTGTGTTGTGGTTTCTGCTGATTACAAAAAAAATTGTTGACCTCTTTAATCAGCCGTTGGATGCGGCTACTTGTGTGAAGAGGTTCCCTTCACCCATTTTCAGCCATACTTAATCATAAATTACTAGGTCAGTCAAGCTATACTTTCTATCGGTAGGTGCCTTAAACTCAGTATTACCAGCTACACACAAAGCCAGGTACTGATCACATGGAGAGATTGTCTGAAATTCATTGTTCCATGAAACGAAGATTGTACACCCTGTGTACATATCACGGAGTTTCACTGAGTGGGTTTTCATGACTTAAGTGGCACATTAAACACATCTATGTTTACTATGTTCACAATAATAAACTTGAGAAACAGTAGGTGTTGTTTTAATGCTACAATTCTTAACTGTATTAATATGCACCTCATCTTTAATGTAATGACCCGTCCTCGATAGGTGGTAAAATAATAAGCTCGGTGGTCGCCGGTGCAAGGATTGTTGTGTCAATCTTCAAACACTGGCCGCTTTTGCTCATCTGACAGGACAACCAGCCTCATGTACTGCCTGCTGGGGCCACTATAAAATAACTAATTGTCCTCATGATGATGTTGATGATGATGATGATGATGATGATGATGATGATTTTGCCATGCAAAAACAATACTGCACTCCAGGGACTGCTTTTATTCTTGTAATAGATGAAGTCAATTTACTAAGGCCACCAATTACCTGTAAACAGATAATTAATCCTGTTCAACCTGGTCTGAAGTTGTTTATAATTAAAACTCTTATTATGTACTCAACAGAAACTTTGGGGTAATTGGGTGCTCTTTAACAAGCCTAATGGTTTCCTTGTTTGCACACACCGACTTAATAATCCCAAGTCGCCATTTAGCCGTTTTTCCAGCCGCTTATATTTGTGAAGTTCATAACCAGTTCAAGATCTCAAATGAAAGGCAGGAGCGAGCCAAGCTGGTGTAAGTCATATTATGTAAAGTATTTTAAATTCATTACATGTAATTCAACGCTGTCACCTGTTGATTGTTTCAGATTTTCAGAAAATTGCTTTATTTCTGTTTTGTTCAGTGTTGTGATTTCAAAGTACATTCATATTTCTTTTTGGTAACAGTATAGAAATGTTTAGAAAACCTACAGTTTGTACATACATAATTGTCAGAACCCCCTCATTTTAGCATAGTTTGATTTGTAGTGTATTTTGGGAAATTAAGCTATTTTTTTAAAATATATAAAATATTTTAAAATATATATATACATATAACAGAATTAATTCCCCCTTGTGTGAATAATGTCCAAAACTTGTAAAAATGGAAGCCCATGTTTTCTTAAATAAAAAATAAATGCCTTACAAATATTTGTAAATGTACATACTTATTTTTTACATATGTTTGATATTGCATGTAAATACATGAAAGGCAACATTGTAAATATATACTGTAATGCAATTTTATTGCATAACATCATACATTTAAATAATATCAAATTGTATCAATATACACTTGCATATCTGTTCTATGGTATTGTACCATTATCGGCATACATAATACAATTCTCTGTGTAGACTATTAGAGGATGTATTGTTTAAAATTATGAATACAGAGTCTTTTAAGCAATGTTACAATTTTGTTATAATGTAAAACCTTTTGTCTCCACAGGTTCAAAGAATCTGCTCAAATGAACTCAACTAATTTCATCAACAGGACGGATACTGGATTTTACCTAGCTTCTTTTGACTCTTTGGGAAACAAGAACTACCTGATATTGGCCCTCGTAATCATCTACCTGATCACTCTGCTGTGTAATCTCATCCTGCTGACGGTGCTCCTGATGAACTCCAGTCTGCAGAACCCCAAGTTCCTGGCTGTGTGCAACCTTGCCTTAGTCGACATTTCCATGAACAGTGTTATCATTCCTCAGATGGTCCCTGTGTTTGTGTTCAACTTCAATCACATATCT
>JBBJLR010110540.1:0-22030 GCA_037577145.1 Brachypetersius gabonensis | reverse complement strand
TTCCAATCACTATTTTAATGGGCAGAATATTTTAAACCCGTGGACTTTCCTTTTATTACTGGGTTGTCTCTCAGAAGGAGGAATAAACTATTTTGTGTTAAACCAGAAAGCAAAAAAGCTCATTGTTATTTTTTCCCCTCTAATCAGATCTTCATTACTGTAATGAGGAAACGGCGCAGACTCTCACTTAGTGAAAGTGATTTACAGTTAGACATTCCCCCCCCCCCTTTTATTTTACTGGAACCATTCTGGACCTGAGCCACATTCCTCACTGATCAGAGCGTCAGTGGAGGACAGTGAAGGAGACATAGCAAAAGAAAGGTAGACAAGAAAAGAAAAGACGAAAAGGAAAGAGAAACAGGAGAGAGAAAGAATTTGTGTTCACACTCAAGCCTTCCCCCCTCTCTCCCTCTCCCTCTTTCTCTCAGTAGAGTGAGGTGTACGAAGTGACAGTGTGCGTTTTTGCAGAGGAGAACTGCGCGTCAGAATGGAGCTTTCAGCCAAACACTGTAAATGATTTCTGCACAAACAGGTGAGTGACTACAGCCCTTTCAGCCCAAACACACTTTACTCACCTTACTTTACTCATATTACCTGATGACCCATATTACTAATATTATTTATTCTCTTAACTCACTGTTCTCAATTTACTCACTTTACCAACTTATTTTACTAATTTTACTTATTTTGCTCAGTCAACTCGCTTTATTAATTTGACTTACTTTACGCACTATACTCACTGTAGTCATTTTCTGATGTTACCTGTTCACTTTGCTCACTGTCCTTACTTTACTCATTTTACTCACTTTAGTCATTATTCTTTATTCACTTCATTACTTGCTTACCTTAGGTGTTACAATTACGTATTGTACTGTATATTTGTATTTGTATTGTATATTTACATGTACATCATTGACATAAATTTTGTTTTCACAGTGGAGATCACACAGAGTCCAGCGGGAAACCACATCCTCTGCTGGACTGGCCAATCCCAACAGAACTGGACCAGTTAGATTGTGTGTATGGACACAGTGAGGAGGGGACACACATACACACACACACTGTTATTGTCTTTTAGACAGGATCTCTGAGGCCACCCTGCCCTCCCTGTTTTCTGGACACTATGGTTTGGTCTTCAGTTATTGGCTGGGCCTCTGTGCTGCTGGCCGCTGTGTTTGGACCGTTCCATTCTGTGGAGGGGGGATGTTCGGGGCAGTGCTGCCAGGGGACAGATCTGACCTGCTCCTCGGTGGACTGGAGGAGTGATCGTGTTTATGGGACATGTTACTGTGATGAAAACTGTGTTAGATCTAAAGACTGCTGTTTCGACTACTCCGCCGAATGCTCAGGTAAGAGAGGACCATCACATGCCCTGGTTCCGCCCACTAATACACTACCGTGCAGAAGTCTTATCATATCTTTCTGTTTTGCTTTGAATTACGTTCTTACAAAAAACATTATTTTGAGCCTCTTAAACTGCACAGCAGAAACAGTGTCTTGGTAGTGGAGTGTGTGTGTGTGTGTTGGAGTGTTTAAACACTGTATCCACTCACTGTTTACTTATTTGGACCCATCTATCCTGCTGGTCCTCCTTGCAGATTTAAAGTTGATGATCGATATGTTTGTGTTGGTCATCCTCCAGTCCTCTGCTAGGGGCACATTTTTGGTTGGTGGGACTGTTCTTAGTCCAGGAGAGACACTGAGGTGTGACACCTTCAGGAGACACACGTACCCCACTACCACGTCAGTGTCACTGAGAACGACCATGACCTGGTAGTTCTTTAGGGGTCTCTTATGGTCTTGTAGGGGTCACTGGTGGTCTTGTGGGGGTCATTCATGGTTCTAGAGGTGTGATTGGTGGTTCTGTGGGGGATTGATGTACAATGACTGGAGATATGAGGTCTGAACCGTCTGTGTGTGTAAATTTAAAAGTATGAAGTTCTCGCTGTCTGAACTGTACCAAACCTTCAAAAACACCCCATTTGTGGTCTAGGACCAGCACAGCAGGGAAGTTCGGTGAAGCAGCAGAAGCAGGAGCTCATAAACTGGGCCAGAATTCCTGTGGGACAGGAGCAGAGCTCGGTCAACAACAGCGGGGCACCTCTGATTACATAACCGCATTCACACCGGAACACTGAGCGTTACACAACTCTAACCAACCGCCAGACATGTGATAACTGACCTCTCCAGGCTCCGCCCACAGACCGGCTCCTCAGCTGGTACTGGACAGGGTGTACAACACACTAGGAGCGATCACGGTGGACACTGTAGGCCTGGGATGGAAAGATCAGTCACGTAACTCATTAATTTCAGTTCTGATTGCGGGAGTTGAGGGGATTTGAGGGGAGTTCAGATCAGACAGTGGATTAATAATTCAGGACGCAAAAAATATTTTAAAAAGCAGTTTCTGTGAAGTATTTACTCAGAACTAATTTTTGAAATAATACACAAAACCATGCCTAAATTTGTCCTCATGATAGTCTGCTGTAATTTGAAGGAATCAGCCAGGACCTGGTTTGGTTGATTAATGCCGCATTGCGTTCATTTTTATGAATAAATGTAAGAATGCAAGAGTAATCTGGAACTGCACAGATGATGTCCACACCCTTTTTGAAAACAATTTTCTATATTTATATTTAGTCTATTATATAATATATACAGTGTTTTACAACTGAGATGAATAGTTTTGAATTTAATTTGTGGCCAAAAGACTTTTGCACAAGATTCAAGAGTCTACAGTTAGTATTAGCTGTTTCTCCACAGATTGCAGACAATTAACAATAGAAAGTACATTACAATAAGATAAATACTAAGTATGAAGTACTTGACATTACAAAAAATTTATTATTATTATTATGTATTATTGTGAATAAGGAAGATGAATAGCACTGAGAGTATTTAGCACTGTAAGTATTTAATAATTAATGACCACTGTTCTCTAAAGCTATGTAATATAATAGTTTTTTTGGCCACAAGATGTGAAAAACTGAAACCTCTTGGCCAGTATTTTATTAATAACATGGTTGTTTTTTCCCCACAGCGCAGCAGTGTGTGGTGAGCGAGTGGTCGCACTGGAGCGGCTGCGCTCAACCCTGCCGGCCTTCATACCGCGTTCGGAGACGCTCCATTGAGAGTAACCCACAAAACGCTGGGCAGGCCTGTCCGGCGCTGGAGGAGCGAGCGGGATGCATGGAGTACCAGGACCACGAGGGACAGAGCTGTGGTCATGGACAAGGTAGGTGTTACTTATGGAAGAGGGCGGGTTCCTCACAGTTCCCCCTCCAGCTCTTGGGGACAGTGGCTTTAATACAAATACACTTTGTATTAAAGCCAGTGGCCACTTTATTTAAAACCCATCTTGTTCCTAGACTGACTGGTGACCTTATTGGACACTGCTGCCGTACAGGTGTTTTTAATAGAGTGGCCATGACTGTCATAGTAATGACGTGAGAATGTGAATTATATCAGCCACAGCAATGGCCAGTTTTATCAGAAACCCCTCACTAGTATGGGAGCTTCCATGGAGGAGACCATATGTTACTATGATCTTGATTCAATATTATTGGATGTTCCATTGTAAATCAGACATTCAGCACAGCAATCCCTGCAGCGTCTCACACTCTCTGACCTCTGTTAAAATTAAGACAAGAGAAGAACCAGGTCCAGTGCCTCCCTGAAACCGAAAACTGAAAATGAGGAAACACTTGACCAAAAACCGATAACGAAATATTGAAAGAAATGATTATACCAGTTTTTTGTAATATTGCTGTTATGGCTGAGACCGTGTACTTATAATAAGTAGTAACTTAACTTACCTCACTTAAGTCAAGCATTGCAGTTCCATAAATTAATATCCTTGGTTCAAAGAATAAATCTGTTGCAAAACTAAATTTGAAATAAAATATTGTACGATATTTGACCATTTTTTGACCATCAGAACATCACAAAGCCTTGTTTTTCCATCACTGAGTAACTGTAAACATACACAGTGAATCTGTATGTAGCTTGGTTGTCCTCAGGACCACACCCATCTGGACGGAATGGAGAGCGTGTTTCTGATAAAGTGGCCACTTAATCAAAATTTTAATCTCAGTCAGAACCACTTTGTGCTCAAAAACATGACTTGCCCAGAGAGCCGGTCAGTGTTTTGATCTGTGGGCCGATATGAGGCCACAGTGAAATTCCTGTAGTTTTTAAGCCCCACACATTCCTCAGGTGATTTAAAAAATCCCATAATGCCCTGAAAACAAGCCGACCGAGAGGCCGCTCCCTTGGAGGTCTGACTGTGTGTTCATGCATGAGACCCCAAGTCTTATACAACTCTTTCGTTGCAGGTCCAGCGCTGATCACAACGACAGAGTACAGCGGCAGCCGGACAGCACGCGGCTCTTATGGGACCCCAGAGCCTTCCGGGTTCGTAACAACATAAACTTAGACACCATAGACTTCAAAAACGCTTTTACTATCAGGCCATCAGACTCATCAGCTCCAACACATAACATTCCTTACTGCACAGTTTAGTAATACACAAACCTCTGCAGACTCGGAACTGACCATCAACACACACAAATGGTTTAAATGCTTTCTGTTACAGCAGAACATCTCTTTGTTGATCGCCCTCTCCATGATGTTTCCTGGAATTTGGTCACTGAATCTTTCCGTTCCCTTTATTATGACTAGTATTGACTACCGGTAGTTTTTCATCCTCCTGAATCTAATCGCAAGGTCTAGTTTACGTTTGGAAACAGAGACTCACTGCTGAAGTTCTTCACCATGTGCTGTTTTTTACTTTGGCTGGCATTTTAGACCTGCTGGGATGTGATGCGCTAAACATATCATTGAACATATTGTTACATGATCGACTTTGATATGTCCGTGTCCTTCAAATTAAGTCAAGTAGGTGTTTGGCATTTCAATCTACACGATACACAGTGAATCAAAACAATGTTCTCTTACGACCACAGTTTTCCTCTGGGACCACAATGTTCCTCCACAACCACAGTGTTCCTCAAAGATTCACAGCATTCCTCCGGGACTAGGGTGTAAGACTACGGGACTACGCTGAGAGCAGAAAGAGAGTGCTAGAAAACTGCACTGCAGCACAGTGTTTGTTTCCATAGCGATGATTGTGCATTCTTCTTTTCCTTGTTGTCCTTGATAGCAGCATTTGGCTTGTTGGCTTTCAGCTCTCCATCAGTCCGGACGGCCAGGTTCTAGATGAAGGTAACGTCATCATTCTCAGCAGCTGTTGTCGACTGATGTGTGCGCCACCTCTCAGATGTCTTGATCTTCTAACTCCTGAAGATCTTCCAGCATGGGCATGCTGCTGAATCTTGCTGATGGATGAGCCCAGTTCTGGACATTTTGAGACAAAGGTGATCAATGGTTTTCAATCTGTCCACATATCCTGCACTGTAGATCTGTCCCATCCTTGAAGAAGGATCTGGTGATGAGACTCAAATCCACACGTCTCATGTTCCTCAGTCACCGGTATGTCTCCAGTTTGTCCTCATCTGCCTTTTTTATCCTTGTTGGGTTCTTCCTGTGCTCTAACTTGTCTTCCCAGATTTTCTTTCTTCTGCTTCACACGTTTGGCACAAATGGTAGACACCTCCTTTTTCTTTTGGTTGTGTTTTTGGGGGTATTCGCTTCACAAAGAACCTTTCCTGAATTTTGCAGAATTTTGCTCTTAGTATTTGAATTTTGCTCTTAGTATATAAAATAGTTGTGGTTACCCTGAAAGTTCTAGGCCTCATTCTCCTGAAGCTCTTGGTGGATCATCTGGTTTTGGACGGGGGCATCTTCTCCAACATCTTTCATTCAGTTCCCAGGTAACAATGTTAAAGCTTTTTCACAAAAGTCATCCTTTAACCTGCTTTCCCTTCCCTTTTGTACACGACTGTGTGCTGCACTGAAGCCACTGTGGTGAACAAAAAAGGCATCGGATTTCAGAGACTGATACACCTGTATTAAGTAACAATCCCCTGAGCCAGGCACCTTTAATCTGTGTTAACTCTGTAAACACACCTGATGATGCTTCTTGCCATTAGGAGGAACCTGAGCAAACAGAGCCTGTTTTCCTTGGTGCTGGGGATCCGAGAGGACGCAAGGCTGGCACTCGGGTTCTGCATGGCTTCCTAATGCTAAACCCACATCAGACAAAGGCCTGGAACACACACAGGAAAGCCGGATCAGTCCGAACTTGCAGCTTGGGCAGGGCCAGCGCCACAGCTTTCACACTGGACCTGGTGATTTTGTTGCGGTGAGAAAATTAAACATCCAGTCAGAAAAACTTTTCAACAACACAAAAGCAACAGTGCTTCAGAGAACCGTAAGACATGATGGTATAGATACCAGGACTGGGAATCAGCACCAAGCCTTTCAATTCTGTCTCAATATTTAGTCTGTAATACAATATTATTGGTTAATTCACTTTAAAGCAGGTTCACAGAGTTGCTGCAGTTTCTTAGACATTCTGACCTTACACATTTCCACAAGAGATGTTTCAGGCCTAGTGCCACCTTGTGGACACAGTGTTATAATCAATGTCTTTGTCAGTCATTATTCCCTATCTTATAACAGAATTTGATTCAATACACAGTGATTGTTTTGTTACTTTTTCAGTCAGATGAAAGAATGGGTTTGCAGAAAGTATCTAAAAAGTGTCTGGTGTAATACGCTTGTTCTATTACTTTAGTCTACAATAAGAATAGGAATAAACATCTTTGTTTGATAAAATCAGTTATGTGAAAGGTCAGTGTGTCTAAGACACTGTAGAAACTCTGAAAATCTGTTTTGCAGTGAAAGAACCAATAATATTGTATCATAGCCTAAATATAGAGACAGACCATATCGAAAGCTCTGTGCTGGTTCCCAGTCCTGGTCTCTATACCATCATGTTGTACGGCTCTGTGAAGCGCAGTTGAAAAGTATTACTGGCCATGTTAAATTCTCTCCGAAACCCTTGTGCCGGGTTCCATAACCCCTGTTGGTCATCTCTCTGGAGGCCCCAAGGGGAGACGGTTTCACATCTCCCCCATCTCTTGTACCACCACCACCTCTCACCGTGAGTGCACCATGACCTGGAGATCCTGCACCAGATTTGAACCAACAACCTCCTGATCACGGAGGCATGGCTTATACCAGTAAGCCACAGGATCTCACACTGACAGCTGCTGTTTTTGGACATTTGTCTTTCAGATTCCTAGAAAAGCCTTTCAAAGCACACCTAAAACAGTCACCCTGTGTAGGGTTCGAACCAGGATCCTTTTGATTGCTGGTTCCATGCTTATACCACTGAGCCACATGCTCATGTTTGGGTTTTTTTCGACATTTGTCTTTCAGATTCATAGTTAAGCCTTTCAAAGCAAACTTAAAACAATTACCCTGGGTTCTAACCACCAACTTTTTGAGGATTGACACACAACTTATACCACTGAGCCACAGGATTTGGAACTCCACTCTTCATTTTAGATATTTGTCTTTCAGACTCAAGTGACGACTTGTAAACTTAAAATAGTCACATGGGCAGGGCTCAGACCAGGAACCTCCTGTATGTTGCTGCAGCACTTATACCACAGGATCAGGAGACAGGATCTCAAGCGCAGACGCCTAGGGAAGGCTTGAAAATCACATTTAAAACAGGCACCCTATGAACCAACACTCCTGTGTTCAGAGAACCATCACTTATCCCACTGAGCCACAGGACTGTTTTTTTTTTGGATATTTGTCTTTTATACTCACAGCCTTTAATTAAAGATGATGATATCAGCCTAAAATGCTCCACAAATCACGCAGATATTTGTTGAATATCTGATTGGCCATCAAAATGTCCATGCGGTGCTGTGGAGGGCTGGCACCCTGCCTGGGGCAAGTCCCGAGGTCATTGATTTTTAGAATAATCGATAAGCCACTGGTTCATAGTGGCGGTGCATTTCCCTTCACCTGTCCACCAGGTGGCATTTGGGTGACACATTTCACCACAATCTGATATATTGTTCATATGATTAAAATATTAAGATTTCTATATAAGATTAAAAAAGGGAATGACTGTCATTTTCTCTCAAAATCTGCACATAATGATAGAAAAGTAGCCTTATTTTCACCTAATGGATGAGCCACTGTCCTCCTATTTCTGGCACTATGGGTTCAACTCCTGGCTGGTGGCCTAAAGGTTAGGGCGTTGTCCCTGTGAGTGGAAGGCGTCGGGTTCAAATCTCAAGACTACCAGAGGCACTTCTGAGGTTTCCTTCCCCCACACACTGTTCTCTGTGTTCCTGGCTGCCTGCTGCTTCATTTGGTAAAAGGGTTAAATAAATAGAAGTATTTTGTGTTGTCCACTGTGTGCGCTATGGGATGTTCATGTTTGACACATGACCACGTTACAAATATTTAGTTGTGTACATGAATGAATGCAACAATGAACGAAATATCCACAAAATACACAAACATAAACAAGAAGCTGCAGGTGTCAACCCAATTAAAGACACCTGATGCAAATGATGAACTAATTAGTCCTTAACAAGGGTTGGAAAGCAACTGCTAATCTATGAAGGTGTGGAGTCTGACACTACTTTAGTTATTTAAATTATTTAATTTTAGCAACTATTAGATCTGAAGAAAAAAAAAACAACCCATGGCACAAACTTGACACGTTTAGTGTTTCATCCATTATAGAACCAATTACTTTTACTCGGCTCGAAATTGACAGTCATTAAATATTACTATAACAACACCCTTTTGGCTCTACCCTCCTCTCGCTGCTCTCCAGGTTCTGCATGGAGTTTATGGTGGAGAGCCTGAGCAGATCGTGCATGGTGGAGGACAAACCCCACACGCGCTGGACGCAGTATCTGAGGGAGGGGTTTGTTGTGTGTGTGTCCTGCCAGCCGCCTGCAATCAGCAACCGCAGCCACACCTGCCAAGGGGACGGACATTCTGCGGACAGGTGATACGGCGGGGTCGCGGGTCTGACCCACAGAGGGCCAACGTGGCTGCAGTTCCCATTTCCACCAGAGGGAGGCAAGAAAGTCATATTAATGAAGTACCCTCAAAAGAATAAGCAACAGACGTCAAAGAAAATTAATAATTAATATGATTTCATCACCTGTTCTTCTACTTATTGATGTTTCGAACACCAAAACATCCGTTAAAATTTGGTGCCGCACATCTGTATTCAGGTTTCTGTTCTGTTCATTAGGACAAATCAGGATATGCTAAGGCTGCTGGGACAAAACACAGAGACTGAAGACATTACAGCTCAGGTCAGTTATAAAAAGAGTCAGTGTGTTTGATCAAAAATAATCGGCCTGTGTTCAGTTGTCTGTACCCATAAATGGCTTGGTAAGGGAAACCATGTTAACAAAGAACCACTCAGAACCACTCTTGAAACTGACTCAATCTCATTGTGATCCCTGGAAAAGGCCTCATTTTCACCTTATGGGCTGAATGGAAAATTCATTCGATAATCAACATTCTTGAGGAGGTTCTGTAGGGTTTGTTACAACTCAAGCCGACATGAGGGCTCCACAGCTGGATTCTGTGATGTGACAAAACCCACATATTTCCATAATGACACTTTATTCAGCCCCACCCTTTCACACTAAAGTGCCGAGGAGCGTTTCAACCCCACTTACTCTCTCTTGAATGAGCTCATTGAACTGCAATACAGGGCAAACAATCAGAAAAGAGCTTGTTTAGATACATGAACTTTAAAGGAACGGTTATGTTTACGGCATTTATCAGACGCTTTTATCCAAAGCTACTTCCATTCCTTAACTACAGGGGACAGTCTCCCTGGGGCAACTTGGGGTTAAGGGTCTTGCTCACGGACCCAGTGGTGGCGTGCTGAAGGTAGGATTCGAACCCATGACCTCTTGCACCAGAGGCAAGTATCCTACCACTAGGCCCCCACCCCCCCCAGGAACGGTAACAGCCTGGTTAATTCTGAGTTCTGAAAATGGTCATATAAGAATGAAATATGAATTAAAATTTTTGGTGCACAAACCCATCCAAGAGAAAAAAACGAAACAGAAGGAAAATGTAGAATGACAATAAGCCAATTAGGATCTTTAATGGTTAAATATTAAAATAATGAGAAATGTGTTGGATTACATGAAGACCTCGATTCATCAGAACACCAAGCCTCTCACCTGGAGCTGTGCTCGGTCAGAAGCTCTTTTGCGTATTGCAGAGGCTGATATCACAGTAACGAATAACAGACAATATATTGTACAGCCGTAGCCACCACTGACCATCGTTGATAACGGGTCTGCCCTGTTCTAGTCCTCGAGATCCACCATCCAGCTGAACATCTAACCTGACTCCTGCTCCAGGTACTGAAAGCCTTCAGAGCATCTGAACATTACAGCCAGGTGTGCTGAACCTCACATATCAGCCACAGAGATTTGAGAGACTAATTACTGCAACTAATCACTAATGATAGCAGTCCTGAAATCAAAAGGAATAACAAATCAGCTTTGTTTGCGGTCTGGAGACATATTGCATACTTAAGGATATTTCTTTAATTCTGTGACCTCCCACTCTGGTGGAAATGTGAACTGCTTTTTAAAATCACAGGAATTTACAAATATCTATAAATAAGTCATGATTTTTGATTTCAGTCCCAGCTAACGCTCCTCTGCTTCCGGCAGGGACGATATTCTGCACTGGCAGGTTGTGGGAAACCCTCACTGCAGAGGAACGTGGAGGAAAGTTCAGAAACTTCAGCACTGCTCCTGTCCTTCAGTGCACAGCTTCATCTTCATCTAACACCACACACTCACAGACTGGTAACAAGTCACTGACATTTTTATATCACTTGATTTTCTTGAGATCACATTTGCAAAGAATAATATTGTAAATATAAAAAAGAGAAATCATTACCTGTTGCTCTCCTGAATAACACTCACTGATAAACTTTAAAGGGAAATTCTTCCAACTTTCTAAAAATATTTCAGTGTTTAGAACATAGACATTCAGAGCAGAAACTGTCTACAGGCTCCAAAACGCCTGAGACGTTCTACCATAGTTTTGCGAAGATTTGGTCTTAAATCTGCACCCATTCATGGTGGAGGAATACATGCAAGGGTGTCGTGAGGTAAAATAGTCCCATTTACCTTCACTGGAAAGAAATCACAGTCTACAAAGAACTGTCTACAAAGAACTGTACTTAGAACACACAATTTCTTAGGGTTACTTTTAGAACAGACCGGCAGAAACACTGTAGCAGACAGCTGCTTTTTTTACCTCACTGTATGAAGATTAAATCTTTAGGATCAGACAGTCTGGTCCAAAAGCTCTGCCCATTTGGACAGGGCTGAGAGTTCAACTTAACAGTTCTGATCAGTTCCTTGAGCTCAACCGAGAGCTCAGGCGACTTTCTCCTGTTTCTTCAAGGTTCTCCACCGGTCCTTGAGCATGACGCTTGTTCGGTCCTCAAACTCAAACTCCAGCAGGATTTTGCTCCACTTTCCCTCCCCATATTTCTTCACTCCAGACTTCAAATTCATGTCTTCATCCCATGTCCACTTCTGGAGGTTCAAAACAGCCCTGTTAGAACTTCGAACAGTTCATCACGGCTCCATACGGCTGGTCTACGTGGGTCTGCTTGGTTTATTTATGTTCAAATTATTATGTTTTTATTTTATCAAAATAATCAGTAGGGATGCTGTGTGAAGGAAGTGTGTGTCTACAGAACATCTCTCATTCAGAACATCCCCGAAGAACTCACCCTCTTTCTCCGGTTCTTCTGGAAGCTGGGACTTCTATGGGGCAGACCATTAGAGCTCAGTCTGGAAATCTCTGTGTTAAACGACATGATTAACCATCATCAGCACTTGAGATGGGCCACAATAACAATATAAAATCGCATCACTTTATCCACAACAATTCACATTAATATTCACTCCAGCAATGAAGGGTCACTTCACGGGAGGGCAAAAAAAAAACAAAAACATGTTCTTCACTTCAAATGTGTGTTAATGTACTTATGTTGAACTCCAGGTAACACTGTGCCGTTTCTGTTGGTCTGTAAGTAAAGGACGACTGGACTTCACAAAATGCACAACAATTTAGATACAAGGTTTTAACTGGATATAAAAAAAAATTAAAAATATAAAAATGATAAAAAAACTATAAAATACGCACCCATGATCAATTATTGCACCATCTTCATATACAGTATATGTGTAAAGAAAAAGCACAATAATTTACTCACCTCTAGGGGGCACTACTAGCACTCGAGTTGACTAGTCCTTTATCGTGCAAATGGCAGTAATACCTGACTATAATTTACACAAACAGGACTTACTAAACTTTGATGTTCTGTGAGAAACACATGGAGACTTCTTGGCTGTTTGGGGTTTCCAAAGCTGGTGTATTTCTGTTGACAAAAGTTTCTTTTTGGGTCTGCAGGCAACAAAAGCACAACCAAGTTACTTAATTTGTTGGAAAATTGTCATTTTATTCAGCCTAATAAGAAACTGCAGCACGGCAGTTCGTATCACACTACTGGTGATGCACAGCTCGGGTTTGATACCCTGAACGACCCGACCCGCAAACGTATTCATTAATCCCCCACCTAAACAACGACTCCACCCACCAACTACTGATTTCGTCATGTGAAACTTTCCACAATATTTAGTATTAAAAAATAATATATGAATAAATATTTTGCTCCGTTACTTCAGGCAGCTGGGAACTGCCATCTGAAATATTTATTGATTACTGTAATCATAATCACTAAAGTCATCAGACTACTGTTATTTTCACTGTCAGTATCTCAGTGAGCGCAACATTTGTTGTTTGTCCACGTGATGCTTCTAAATCCCAGCGTAGGCAAATTAAGAATCCCCTTAATTTTCTTTTTAAAGCAGTGTGTTTATCTATTTACATAAAATAAGAGGATGGGCCCAATCTTCTGACTATCAAGACACACACACACACACACACACACACACACACACACATTGATTTAATTTAATCTCATTGGATTACAAAACTACGAGATGTCTGAACTCATGCAGAACACTTGCTGATCAGAGTTTCCAAAACGATGGAATGAAGTTAAAATCCTCCTGTTAGAGTGTTTAGTCCAATGCTCGCTGCTCCACACAAAATCCCTCCACTCTTAAATTTGACGGCGACACCCCCAAAAATAAACGTTTGTATTTCACTCACCTCAGATTCAGCTCTGATGAAGCCAACTGTGTGTCATTCCTTAGGAAAGTTTTAAGATAAAAAGAGCACATTTTAATTCACTCTGTAATCAATTAGTGATTTTATAGCAGTCCCTGTACTTATTGAGGTTCACTTAAATAATATAAAATAATGGATCTTGTTTAGTAGAATGAGGAGAACTGATCCTACGTTATGGATCTGTCAGCTGTCGATTCTGAAAGGTCCTCATTGGGATCGGTTCTCTGTGAACTCTCCTGCTGGACCTGCACCACTTTCGCCGCAGACTAAAAAACAAAAGAAACCAACAGTTCAGACAAAACACATCTAGCCGCTCCCCTCCCCTCCTGTTCTTCAGTTTCACTGATTGGAACTCCTTTATCTAGGCTCCTTGTGTCTTTAGGCACTTTGCAGCCTGTCAGTAAAACATTTGTTCCCATTTCATTTAATCTCCCGAGTATGACAAAGACAAGACCGTTTAACAGAAAATATTATTTTTACACCAACAAGGAGATTCAAAGCAAAATTTAAATAAATGCAGGTGTTTCAAGACTTTGCTGTGTTATATTTATCTATCTATCTATCTATCTATCTATATATATATATATAGCATATAACAATGCAATTAATCGCAATGTTCATGGTTGCCCAGCATTACTAAGTAGGGCTGCAACTATTGAATATTTTTGGAATAGAGTATTCTGTCGATTTTTTTTATCGATTAATCGAGTAATCGGATAAATCATACTTGTGTTTTTAAACAACTATATCAATAGTGGGTATTGCAACATGAAGGGCCTCTTAAAATGAGCAGGAATTGGCTGTTATTCCTCACAAAAGAAGGCTTTTATTCAAACTCAACACTTTTATTAGATCAAAACTTAAAACCTTTGGCTTATTGGCTCCAGAACTAAGTCCATTTAATCAACCTTTCTGGAAAACATTTATGATGTACACTGTATCCTTATTAACAGTAAAGAAAACAAAAACATCCCGTTATTTAGTTATTTTGTAATTTTCTCTGTATGCACTTTAAGATTTGTTTGTAAAATATAAAATTATTATTGTTATGCTCCTGAGTTTAAATGTTGCTGATCAGTTTGAATTAATTATTATTTATTGATGATATATTTTTAGCATTAAATGGTCAAAACTTGTTTACAGTTTAAAAACGGATTAAAATTTTATTTTAATTTTTAGGCAAATTGATGCACTTTAAGAGTTTTCTGCTACAGACTAAAAAAAAAAATTGCCGCCATATTTTTTCGTGTTGGCAATATTCGGCACGTTTTCCATCCACTACACGAGGAGGCCGAGCTGATCTCGAGGTGCTCGAGGTCTCTCTTCGTTTTTCACAGTCAGTGTGCGCCACTAACTTACAATAACAGAACATCATTTTTTAACTTTAAAATATATTTTCATATATGACCGCGGGAGCAGGCGGAAATGGGTGGGAATAGTCAGAAATTCTGTGGGAGCGAGATTAAAAAAAAAATAGTCCCGCACAGGGCTTTAATTCATGTCTCCTGCTCTGAGCTGTGTGCTCTTCTTCGGTGCAAAAACACCCTACTCCCTGCGGCAAAAATAGCATGTTCCCCGGGTCACACGCGGCAGGTGGACTTTGGTGACGAATTAAACGAAACATTTTTTTGTAATCAAATCATTCGAGTTACTTGAATAATCGCTTCGGCCCTACTACTAAGAAAATACATCTACTGACGCATCTGGACACATCAGTTATGTTCCTGGAATCCTTGGGTGTTTCAGGTCTTTCAACATCATATGTGGGTTGATCAGACCCCAGCTCGTGTCCATATGGCTAACTAGCTACAAATTCCAGATCGGGCCATCCTGAGCTAAAAAACCCCCCAAAAGTGTGTTTTTGACCTCAGCATTACAAAGAAACATGCATGTGTTTAGCCTTTAGCTTTAGCCAGACAGAGTGGATACATTAGCAAATAATATTTTAGCAAAGTAATAACAACCTTATTTATATAACAGATACCATGGATCAGAGTGTAGGTGATGGACACATGGACTCCATTCGAATATAGAACACAGCAAACCATTCAAAAATAGTTAAAACAGAGTTTAAACATTCTAACACACATTCAGCTCATTTATATATAATGAAAATCAACGCAGGACGTCCAGAACCAGGGATGGAAGGACTGATATACAGTGATCCCTCAATTTTTCTGATTACAGCCACCACTCCAACGGTGGCGGTAATACACTGAAATGTTGTCAAGCACCATAAAAAGAAGCCATCTGCTGCAGCATGTAGCATGACTGCTCCATGTCTTGTCTTGTCCTGTATTTTAGTGTTTTAAACCGTTTAACACTTATCTCAGTTGGCAGGCTGCTAATGCTAACTGCTAATGCTTTTTTTAAGCAATTAAGTTTTCTGATTCTAATTATTTATTTACCTTTACATTTTCTTTAAGGATGATACATTAAACTGAGTTTATTTGGAGGCATATAAAAATATTTATTAAAACCAAAACACAACGACGCAGATTTTCACTATATGCAGGTGCTCTTGGAACGTAACCCCCGAGTAAATTAGGGGGTTTACTGTAATTATGAAATTAAGGAACTCAAAAACCTTATTCAGGAAAGAACGTCTGATACCTTCAGTAAGAAGTCAGATGGATGTTTCTCAAGGAACATGTCCAGGAAGGTGTTGATGCTATCTAGGAGGCGTCTGAAGGAGAAGTTGGTGAAGAGCTGGTTGGACACTTCCCCCTCAGAAATCACTGTGGACAGTTTTCTGTGCAGTTTCTGTGAAGGTAGATGTCTTTAATAATAAATGAACTTGAAGTAAAAAGGTCATGCAGTGTTTATGTAGGCATTTAAAAAAAAAACAATACAAAAGTGCCTCATGGCAATGTAACCACGAAAACAGTCCTGGCCCCAAATGTATAAGAGAACCAAAATATGTAGCAACTATGAGGTTGGACAAGCTTTACAGAAGCACCCACCTTCCCCATCCCTTAGTACATCTCTCTCTCTCAGGGTGGGTAGGGTGGTCCTCCCTCTCCCCCATCATTCAATATAACTGAATGAGTTCCGTAAAGCACATCCAACCTTAGAACAGTATCTACAGATGATCACAGTCTGCAGGATTTAACTTCTTTCTCTCTCAGATGGTAAAGTCAGTACCTCTGGTAATGCAGCCTCTTTCTTCAGCCACTGCAGAGAATGGTCTGCCAGCTTGACGTTCCCCTTCTCCAAACACACACATACAGACTGCCGAACACATAGAACACGTTCACACCGGGGTTAAACCTCAGATTAAATTAATTATTTGGTCATTTAGCCTAGGGCTGGGTTGTTAAAAGGCAATGATTAAAATGTTTATTCAATTTTGCATACAGCAATGCAATTAGTCCCAATTAACCGCATTGTTATATGCAAAATTAAACAATTAATTGAAATGTAGTGCTTGCACACTTATTTTTACTAGTACTGCTATAAGAATAAAGTGCAATAACATTTGGTTTGCAAACACTAATACAGTTACACAGCTGCAGTTCAATTATTTCTGTAAATCTCAACTTTAACATTAATGTAATCAAATCAAATATAAAACCAAAGCTATTTGCACTGCAGGGCATTCATGTTTTATCTAGTTTGTAATAAAAAAACCTGTTTCTCTTTGAGCATTATAGCAGTTGCAAAAGGGACCAACTCCATATTAAAGTGAAAGTGACAATCTTGTCATCCATGAACACACCACAGCACACAGTGTGAACAGCTTGAAATACTTCCTCTGCATTTAACCCATTCACCAAGTGAAGCAGGGGGCAGTTACGAACAGCTGCAGTGTGTGGGGAAGGTACCTTGCTCAGGGTACCTCAGAGGTGCCTAGCGGTCTTGGGAATCGACCCATGCCCTGATCACAGGGCGAATGCCTAACCACTAGGCCACCAACTGCCCCTGTGTATCTGAATGTCGTGTCATTAAAGTCACTGCTGGTATAATGGTCAGACATCCAAATACTTTTGTCCATATAATAAGGACAAAGGTATTGGGTCGCCTGACCACCGCGTAACAGTGGAGACACAGAACTGCGTGCTGTGCGCACCCACAAGCACAGAAAGCACAAAAAAAAGAAAAGAGAATCAGTGCACATATGGGCAGAGCTAAACTACAGTAGACAGAATTAAGAGATACTTAAAAAAAAAACACAAAAAAACAGGCTGTTATTTATATTGACTAAACAGACATTTACAGACTTTTAAGTCCAGAAAAGTGATAATATGGGCCCTTTAGGATTATGAAATGGAATCACAAACACAATAGTAACAGTAAAATATTTTGTCCATACTGTGCAGTTCCAGTGGATGGGGTTTAAGCTATGAACACGCTCATAAACAGTAGGGATCGAGATTTTTGGGTGTGTTTTGATGGAGCTGGGATGGAAAAGGGTCCCCTTCAATCCAGGAGGTGAAAATCAGTGGCGCCTCACCTGGATCATCAGGAGACACCTGATCTCTTCATGCAGTGCTGCGTCGGGCACAGCGTCTCTCAGACAGCTCCACACTGTGACCGCCGACATCAGCGGCGTGACGCCGTCATCTGGGTCGAAATGCAGCTCTGAGGGCGACAAGAACCACGGTCAGAGGCTAGAGTGGGGCTGGAGGCTGAATAAACACACAAGCAAAAGAAAACAAAAGCTCACCTAAGTTCTTCGCATCCAAAATTCTGGAGAGAAAACAGCAGAGCGTTCTCTTCTTCTGCTGCTCGACCGCCAGATCCGACTCCTCATCCACAATCACTGGAAAATTGACATGAGTAAATAGTAACAGTGGTAGTTTAATGCCATATCAACAATAATGGCTATGTCATGACAAAAAGGTATATTTAACAATATAAACTCTATCTAAAATCAAAGAGACTTAAATACACAAATAAAGAAATAAATCCAAACAAGATTCTGTAAATCAATATTGGATAAAAATTCCAAAACGTGGTCATGTTAAAAAAATAGAAGCAATTCTGAAGGAGAGAATCACTAATCCAGAACTCTAAAATGTCATTACATTCACTTATTCTAACAACAAAGAGAATTGTGGACATTTCAGAGCTCTAACACACTGTATTAGCTCTATACATACACACAGTACTGTGGAAAAGTTTGAAACACCTGAAAAATAATATTTAAACTGTTTAGATGAGCACAGGATGTACTTTCCCGTTAATATTACTAAATATACTAAATTGTGTGTGTATCCACATATACACACAAATATATAAAACACTTCTACACGTAAACTTCAAGTTATCAATAACTGAGCTAATTAGTCCATTTTTAAAACCTGTTTATTTCAGATAAACTAACTGTCCTGATGCTCCAGTGCGCCCTGCTGGCCCTTGCGGACAGACCGGTGAACTGCAGGCCTTTATTAAATTCGACTTTCTTTACTCTTAAATAACATCATTTAAGTAAACAATTCTTTATTTTACTGCACTATTAATGCACTCACGTCGTCTGAGCAAAGTCTCAGAAACAGCACCTACCTTACTAATGATATGTTTTCTGTGTTTATCTAAAATACTCCGGTTTCAGCTCAGTCCGAGCGTCTCCGGACAGAAACGCAGCTGCTGGTGAATAAACTCCAGTCCTGAGGAGTCAGAGACGGTTTCATGTCCTCACCTTCGTAAACTCGGAGGTTTTTGGTGAATTTCTCTCCGTTTTGGTCCGAGTAGCTGCTACACAGGGACCGGAAACAGAAGTCCAGTATCCAGGACTTCGCCACGCGTTCCGCCTCGTGACCCTGCATGAATTTCCCGGGTTAATAAACTTTAATCGCTTTTAATTAAAACCTTTAAACACTTTAATCAACCTCTGCATGAACGTCCACAGCTAACTCTAACAACAGACAAACTTCCCGCCAAACAGAAGCACAGCGCCCCCGCAGGAGAAGAGGACCTACTACAACCCGCGGCCCTTTGCATCCTCATGTTGCGGCTCCATGTGGCTTTGGAAAATAAATGATGATGATGATGATGATGATGATGATGATGATGATGATGATGATGATGATGACAAGCCTTTATTTGTCACATACACTGTTTCATGCAGCGAAACTGGACCTCTCTGACCATACATGGGTGGTTGACATTTTTTTTAATCTCAAATGTAAATCATGGAAATGATTTGGTGATATTCTACTAACTCTTATCTCCAAATATATATATTTTCTTGTAGAGTTTGTCCTGAAATGTATATTTATTCACTCGTTTATTGCCATAGCGATGAAAATTGTCACACGGCGTGACATGAATGTTATTGTAAATTAAATTTAAAAAGTCTTATAATGTGATAACGTACAATTTATCCTGATTCTTTCTCATTACTATATAAAAGTATAGCATTTTTATGTGCAAATATGTTACATTTTGCATTATTTTACTTTATCAACGCTCCTAGACAGACCTTTACTCATAATCTTTCAATATACTTCAAATGAATATCTTGTTATAAAAGTACCAACATGCTTGTAACCTTTGGTGGCACTGTTCCCTCTCTGTCACATTGATGATTTTATGATTAATAACCAAAAAGCCTTAAATATTTTATAAATTCTGAATGTCACACCAAATGACATGGTGTCACGCCACATGATGAATCACACCACGCAACAATCTGTATCCAAAAATCTGTAATAGCTGCATTTAACAAACAACCAAACTGAGTCTGACAAGTGACTGGAATCAATGTTTCAGTTACAGCAAAATCCCATTTTTTTAAAACGTTTTACTCAAAGTAGCAAAACAATTCATGTTTTTAAACATTAGTTAAACCACTTACTGTATTCATTCAGTGTTGCACTTTTTATTTTAACCTGCTGAATATTAACGCCATTAATTCTAATCATCTTAAGGAAATCATTGAACATTTTTTTACTGAATGCATAAATTCATTTAAAAATGAGGATGAGTAAAACAATGACTGGCCATCTCTCTCTATCTACTAAAATCTGCCTCAAACTGAAAAATAACTAAATAAAGGGATACGAATGACAAAATGCTGTAGTTTATCATGGATTCATCTTTAAAATGGGAAAGTACGGAAGTAGGGATTCACCAAATTAAATTGGTGTAAAGATATTAAATGTGTGAATAATATTTTATCAAAACGTGTTAAAAGGACAAAATATTCAATAAACGTATTATATTATAACTATTAGCTATGAAATATGTATCTAAGAGCATTATTTATGTATTTAAATGCAGTTCATATCATATGGTGTGACAAGAAAACCGTCACCCCTTGTGATGTTGTGTCACACCACATGAGGTTTCATGGACTCAGCATGAGGTTAAGCAATGTGCTTTCATGCTATCATCCTAAAACCATGCTAACAACAACATGACAATACAGCTTTCAAGGTAACATTGAGTGAAAAGTTCTTTCATTTGGGCATTTTTGTGTAAAATGCGTCACTTCAAAAGGGAACTGAAGCAGGAGTGCCGGATAAACTTGATTTTTTTGACATCATGAAGAGAGAGAACTCACTTTGTAACTTTCAGTGTCCTTCTGAGGTGCTGTTCTTCTTCCTGAAAGAAGGAGGACCCCCACTCCCCAAAAGTCTCCAAACAATTGCCCATTTAAAAAAAGGAAGATGGCGTCACACCATATGATATCCATTTTTGGGACAAAATGTTTTAGTTAAGGGTGGCTTCAAAATATTATGCCTGTACTTTTAGCCAAGCAGACTCACAAGTAGACACCTGGGTTATCAATTTATAGTTAAATAAACAGAAAATGAATTCATTGTCATGTTATTTTTTCAAAATCAAACTTTGTGAAACGTGCTTGGGACAGTCACGCCATATGAGCTTTTTCTAGTTTGGCCCTAAATTGTGAACCAATGGAAGATTTATTCCATGAATACTCTTTAGGTTCATATAAAACAGCACTTTCTGAACAATATCACCACAGTTTTGACATATTTTTATATTAATTGCTTATCTTTGACACACTGGACCAAAAAAAGGCCATGTCATGTCCACCACCCACATACACAAACATCACACTTTGGGGGGACATGTCATTTGAGAGGTAGCAGAGGAAAAAAGAAATATAGAAAACATGAGAGAGTAGGAAAGAAAAAGAAAAAAAGTTAAAACACGACTGGCAACCGGGGAGGGGGGTAGGGGGATGTGGAGGTAGTCCAGTGTAGGCGACAGCCAATAATAATTTAACACTAGAACGGTGACTAACCGGCTATATTTGTAACGGCTGCGTGCGTCGATTGAGACAGTGCCCAGTTTCAGACAAGACACTTCCTGATGCGACGTTGATGCAGTATATTCGGGCGTATAGTCCTGCAGCCTGCTGGCATACATCCATGCAAGCTGGACCCAGTGCCCGTTGCCATATTAGAATCAGAATCGGCAAGTATGTGAGAAAGGAATTTGATTTCCTTCGATGGTGTCTCTCTAGCACAACAGTATAAAACAACATGTAAAATTACGTGTGTAGGTGCCAACACAACACCCATGTGTCTCTTACGCTGTCAGTTGTCCTAGCCTTTAAGTGTGTTTGATTTTTATTCATTGATTTTTTTTATTGTAGTTCGAAATCTGAAGATTACTGTGATCTTGTAACATTAAAATGTGTTTAATTTTTTGTTCTACATTTTTCTGTTTTTCTACAGCCCCGTCACTCTACACACTACAGCCCCGTCACTCTACACACTACAGCCCTGTAACTCTACACACTACAGCCCCGTCACTCTACACACTACAGCCCTGTAACTCTACACACTACAGCCCCGTCACTCTACACACTACAGCCCCGTCACTCTACACACTACAGCCCCGTCACTCTACACACTAC
>JBBJLR010110537.1:0-22031 GCA_037577145.1 Brachypetersius gabonensis | reverse complement strand
TCGTGGACTTCTTAAGCACTGTTGTACGTCGCTCTGGATAAGAGCGTCAGCTAAATACTGTAAATGTAAATGTAAACACGCAATGATGAGACAGAAAATTGTCAGTGAGAATGGTTAATATACAGTATAGTTAACCATTATGTCTACTCAATTTACAGCAACGTGAAGTTTTCTAAACAGCATCAGGTAATGTAATGTAGAGCAGATTTGCAGAGATTGACAAAGTACACCAATGCCGAGTAAAACCACTTTTGGGGTTTCAGAATGATGAAATTCCGGCCTCTCGTGCCTGCAGTGTTTATGTAACAGCACATTTTGCCATTCAGTAATGATCAGTGCATGTAAGGGTTTGGAAGGAATATTATACTCACCCTTTAAACTTGTTTGTGGACTGAGAGGGGCATGGACTTTTTTGGTCATTACTTTAATGGAAGCTCCATCTGGGACCTGTGGAGAGAAATCATCTCTGTTGATTTATTCACACAAAAAAACGTGTCTCTACTCTTCAAAATTATTGCTGGAGTAAGAAGGTTTGTAAATGTATTATGTGGGATCTTTAATCTAATAATAGGTTTACTCAGTCTTGTGACAACAGCAGGGGCCTACTTGCCAGTACTGGTAATCTGTGTGCGCAGGGGATTTCAATACCACAGAAACCGTGAGCTGCTTACCAAACATCACACCTCCAAACAATGGCAGCTACAGAGGCAGTTGGTTGTGGTCACTACTATAGCTCTACAAAGATAAGCAAACTTCCTGAGCATAATGGACACTTGCCTGATAATGTTGGAGGGTGTTAAGCATTGTCACCTCCCCTTGAACTTCAGAGCTGCTGTCTACTTCCTCTAGGGCCACAAAATGTCCTTCCTTCTCATATTCTTCCAATATAAATATGATTGTAAAAACAGATATGAGAGAAACAGAGACAAACATTAAGTATGAGGTGACTATTAACACACATAAGAACTATGTAAGAGGAATCCACTATTACTGGTTTGCTTTACAGAGCAGTGGTCTTCAGCTGTGGCCCCTCTGTTTATTTTTACTGCTTTCACAGTTCTTACATGTCCACTTCATTTCAGAAAAGGCTTGTTTAATAGCTTCTTGGTTGGAAAACAGTGTGCAAATTAGCAGAACTTCCAGGACCAGGAAACTAGAGCATATAAGCAAAGACCAATGCAATGTAATTTCTAATATAACAATAGCTGGTCTGAACACACTGCTTTTAAAATCAGTCTTCACAAACATAGAGGCATCTAAGTTTCTCAATATCTTAGCATTTAAGATATTTTGGCATTGTTCAAATGTATAACATGCTTCAAGTGCACGATCTCATCTGAAACCCATAATGTGCTTTCCAATGGTTTTTACTTTTAATATAACTTCAATGTTAAGCCACATTGCGAGGCCAATCTCTTACCAATGTCAATCTCTCTCAGTTGTTGAGTATATGGGAAGCCAAACTTGCGCTGGAAGGTCTGCAGGATCTTTTCTTTCACCTGCTCTATAGTATCACAGGTCAGTGCGTTGACTTCTAAGGGTTCACTGACTTCTCCTTCTGTTCCCACAGCAAATAACACCTTCAGCTTCTGAAAGTGGGTACGATGATCCAATATGATGATATTAAAAACAAATAAGTAACTCAAGAGTTTTACTATTAATGTAGCATTCATGTCCAGTCTGGGTCCCCAACCCTGGTTGTCTTGCCCAGCCATGTGCCTTTGTTTATAGTTGCCATGCCATGTGCCTGCTAGCCCCTCCCTTGCTCCACCCATTGGTCATGCCCCTCACCTGGTCTCAGACTGTTACACCTACCATTGTCATCTGGCCCAGCTGTCCTCTGTTTAGTGTCTGTATATACTCCTCTGTTCAGCCTAGTCTTTGCCATGCTTTGTAGATTATATGTTTTTGTGCTTTCTGGTCGCTAGTTATCTGTAGTAAATATTTAAGTTAATTTTGTTTATTTTCCTTCATGTTTTCTTTTGCTTTTTTCTGGTTTCATAATGAAAACCAAACATTTACCACACCCTCACCCTTTCCTCAATAACACTAAATAACCTAGGAACTACGCTGGTTGGACTACAAGATTAATTATTTCTGAATAGTTTCTTAATTTACACTTGAAACAGAAGAATATGGATTGTCCAGGTATATCAAAGCTGTTCATTTTCAGGTCAAAACTGTGTGCACTTGTATAAGTACACTAAAACACATAGATAGCATTCAACTGAAAAAATAAAATAAAATACTATAATCATGCACACAACCATTACCTAAAAGTGCACATCCATTACCTAAAACAGACCTTTTTACTTAATTATGAAAGTTTAATGTGTGCGGTTCACATCTAGAAAGTGCTCTAGGGGAACATCTCCATGGAGCTTAATATGTGATGACTATTTATAGCATGGCTTGTTCTTTCCAGTTAGTGAAGGCCTGGACAGAAGTTGAAAAAAAGTTTCTTGCTGAAGAAACAGAAATGTATTGCACAAGTATATTTCCCCATATATCACACATTTCTCCACGTCAGTCAAGGTTCTGAAAGGCTGTGGCCAACAGAGATCGTGCAACTATAGGCGTAATGTGATAAAGGTTTTTAAGCTTATTCTGAAGCCATCTTGCAATCCCTTGCGCAATATGAAAAGCCACCACGGAAATGCAAAGTGTAAAATAAATACAACAATTATTATGGGTAATAAATTACCATCCAAGTGAATATTTATAATGTTATTTAAAGTTTTAGCCTATAATGTGTAAACTTATTCCAGATGAGAATGTTTAGAGAATGAGTGGGCTCTTATGAAAAAGGGGTCTTGTGTGGGTAAGAACAGTGGATAGTCAAGACAGTCTAGCACTATATAATGTACTGCGAATATACATAATATACATGAATATACAAGATGACATACACAAAATTTATATAAAGAGGAGGAAAGAGAAGGCACAAACCAGGGGGCTGAAGTTAAAACCCTGAGCCTGCCATAGTAGCCAGTCTTCATTTAACGTATACAGGGCTTTCTCAGTCACTGCATCCACTGGCCCTTTAGAAGTCTGTTGAGTCAGAGCAGACACCAGCAGGAACAAAGACTGCCCAACTGACTCCTGTCAGAGGAACACACACATCAACACACATACACGACACAAACATGCACACACTTTGCTACATTGATATTCTACCTCTCACTGATGGATACAGCAACACTTGACTCAAGTGAGCTTACACTTGACTCACATATATCACATCAACACAGAACTGACTTTGTGTGTGCTTACTTTGGTTTCACTTTCAGGAAGTTTTTCTTTTTTATGAGTTTCGTTTTGTTAAAGTGAACCTGAAAGTGGACCAGATGTGCTTTGTCATTAAAAACATCAACATTTACAGTTAATGACTGATTTGACAGATGGAAAAGCTAATGATCATACAAAACCGGAGTATACGAAGACAGCGTATCAACAATAAAGTATCTGCTGTGCCCACACCAAACCACAGAGCCCTGATGTTACATCAGAAAGGTTCCTCCCTCAAACAAAAGCTGAGAGCTTCCAGAGGCATGAGCTAATTCACTGTTTGATGCACCTACTTTTTAGAAGTTTCAACTGATATGACTAATAACAGATATTTGATTGATTTTATATTCATGATAAATGTATACATCCGAGCTAAAATATCAAGGTGAAAGTCATCATAGCTTGCGTAGTTTAGACCCAGCTCCCAACCCAACTTTGTGAATAGATTAACAGTGATATTTTTTTTATTGCCCGATAAGTCTCACATTAACGCAGCATGTTAACGCCGATAATGGCCCACCACTAATAGAGACATAGAGATTTCTAATCCAAACCAAAAAAATCAGTATTAGGGCTAAACTTGACCCTTTTACCATTGAAAGCCTGTGCAAGCATTATTAACTATATTATTGATTTACATCATAATAATATAGGGACCACCTTTGATCATATAATAGATGTTGTAGACCATTAATTGAAATAAGCGTATCGCCCCAAACAAAGACAAAGGGACATTGGACCTATGGTTCCTGCTTAATATGTCACATTAAAGGGGTAAAATTGGCCTTATACATATCAGGCAAAAAGTGGGTAATGTTGAGGTCAATCCTAATGGAGACCCTCAAAAAGACAAACATCAGGGGATGCACAAGGATCTATTAGTCCAGTCTCCGTTTGACATTACATACATTTGGCAAAGAGGGAGACGTTGCCTCAGATTATTCATTAATCTTGTAACCAGAGCATGACTCAGTGATGACTCTGTGCCTTGTTTAATGGAAAAATGGAAGATCATTTGTCATTTGAGGTTTAGAGCACCATTACCCATTACAGGAAGTTATCACCTAATCAAATATTAGCAAGGATAGGAAATAGGTATGGCCTTTACAGTGAGGAACGTAAGTATTTGAACACCCTGTGATTTTGCAAGTTCTCCCTCTTAGAAATGAGTGAGAGGGTCTAAAATTCACATTGTAGGTGCATTCCCACTGTGAGAGACAGAATAAAAAAAAAAAAAATCAGGAAATCAAATTGTATGATTTGTAAAGAATTTATTTGTATTGTACTGCTGCACATAAGAATTTGAACACCTGGCAATCAGCAAAAATTCTGGCTCTCAAAGACCAGTTACTCTGCCTTTAAGAAGTCCACCTCTACTCCAGTTAGTAATCCTAATTAGTAGAACCTGTCTGAGCTCTTTAAAGACGCCTGTCCACCTCGCAGTCGGTCAGATTCCAACTACTACCATGGGCAAGACCAAAGAGCTGCCCAAAGACACCAGAGACAAAATAGTGGACCTCCACAAGGCTGGAAAGGGCTACGGGGCAATTGCCAAGCAGCTTGGGGAAAATAGATCAACTGTTGGAGCAACTGTCAGAAAACTGAAGAGGCTAAAGACGACTGTTAGTCAGAGCACTTAAGAGGGTCGTGGCTGGGTCTTCCAACATAACAATGACCCGAAGCACACGGTCAGGAAAACCAAGGAGTGGCTCCATAAGAAGCATATCAAGGTTCTGGAGTGGCCTAGACAGTCTCCAGACCTAAATCCAATCGAAAATCTTTGGAGGAGCTGAAACTGTGTTTCTCAGCACCAGCCTCAGAACCTGACAGATCTAGAGGAGATCTGTGCGGAGGATTGGGCCAAAATCCCTGTGGCAGTGCAAACCTGATCAAGAACTACAGGAACCGTTTGACCTCAGTAATTGCAAACAACAGCTTCTGTACCAAATATTAACACTGATTTTCTCAGGTGTTCAAATACTTATGTGCAACAGTGCAATACAAATACATTCTTTACAAATCATACAATGTGATTTCCTGATTTTTTTTTTACATTCTGTCTCTCACAGTGGGAATGCACCTACAGTGTGAATTTCAGACCCTCTCCCTCATTTCCATAAGAGGGAGACCCTGCAAAATCACAGGGTGTTCAAATACTTATGTTCCTCACTGTGTATCTTATCAAAAGCCAATGATGCAACCAATAGACTGTCTTTTACATTATCACCATACTAATAACCATTCTAATATTTTATAATCACATTACATTATTGCATGAATTATACTAAATAATACTAGTGACACATCCTCAACACGTCACTAGTATTTTGGCTATTATTTTCCTGTCTAGTTTCATTTATAAAATTGGCCTGAAAGAAGCCACTAACCTAAGTCTTTTTTTACTTTTTTCTCGACACAACAGAATCTGGGCAAAGCTGAAGAATAGTGTAGTGTGCTTAATTATAACTCATATAATCTGATTTGCTGAGCCATGTCTGAAGCTATGAAAAATACTCCAATAGAACTGTAAACACAGTTCATGAAACATTTTTTTTATTATAAATTGATTTTAAATCATCTATATTTCTATAATGTATATTAGATTGTACGTAGTACTTAGACAGCTAGCAAATATGTCCTTTGACCAGGATATACCGACTTTTGCACTCAACCATAGCAATAAGCTTTGACATCTTTTTAAAGCGATCACACTGTTAAAGTGCTCCAGTTATCACTGTAAAAACACACTACTCTTGTTACTCATAGATTCTTGAACAGTGGTCTCTTCACAAGATCACACAAACACTGAGAAGTGTGTTTACCCACTATGTACTTTAAGACTGAGGCTATGTGTGTATGAGTGCTTTAACCTTGTAAAACAATTAAACCTCAAAAACATGAGGCAGGCTGAGGTCGTTTTATTTTTATAAAGCACGAATCAATTTGAGCATAAACGGACCCCAGAGGAATCATACTGATACCACATTTGTAGGTTGTAGGTTGTTGAGTCAGAGTATGTTTGTCATATTCACATGTTCACAGACAGCCATGGCTCAGCGGTCTGAGAGCATGTGAAGGGCTAAAATGGTCCATGTGTGAAACTACCAGTAGCACTACTCTCACAAAGGGTTTATGAATAAATTAAATAACGGTTATTAAAGGCCATAAAACCTTAAAATCATTCATTCGCAATTAAAACCTAAATAAAATGGACAACAGTGAGCTGTTATTTGTGATGAATATGTGATGAAGCAGAAAGCTATAATGACGACTGCAGGAGAAGACATAGTGAGTTCAGTAATCAGTAAGATCTGACTTTTTCGAGTCTGCAACATGTTGCGGATGATCTATGCGTCTATAGAGGTCAGCCCTATTTTCTGTGCTGTGGCAGCTCATGAAGCTCAACTTATTATTGTTTGCTAAATCATTATCATTATGTGCAATATCCTTACTATTATGTCATAGCCATACAATATCTGTACTTATGTTATTATTTACGTTACTATTATGTGCAATAACAGAGTAGGTACAACTCCAAACGACTATTTGTGTTACCTAATAAGCAATTTCAGCACTAAATGTATTTATTTGCTATTTATAGGTATTTATATCCACCTCTCCACAGAATATGGTGTTTATAGCATACTGCATCTAGGATATAAGTACTTTCTGGAGAGTTTTAATATGACTTTATATTATATCTTATATTTTCTTGTTTTGTCTCTGTGTGTCTGTGCAGTTGCACAAGCAAATTTCTCCTGGATCAATAATGTTTTCTGATACTGATTCACAGTAAATATAGTCTCATTGCTTTGAAAGCGACGGGTAAATACTGCCCTTTTTACTTATGTGTTATAATCGAATTATATCTGAATTAATAACCACTAATAAACACATTTAAAACCATTCATGAGGCCATTCATGGATGGATGGCTGAATCAATAAGTGGCTAGATGAGTGGAGAAAACTAATGGTTAAATGTGGATTATTCAGAAATGGGTAGATGGTTGGGCAAAAAGGTAAATCAACATTTATGCTGAAAAGACTAACCCTTAGAAAGCCATAGAGGCAGATGGACATCCAGTTGGTTAGCAGTTTTTCTACTATGGACTCTGTACGGCGCAGCAAGAGTTTGGGCTGGGCATTGCTGGGTTGATCCATCAGGCTCTGAAGTAGGTCCTCCATGAGTTGAGTCAGATAAGGGAGATCATGGTGTAGAGCTATAGTCAACAAAGATGCGACTACACATCTGGGAACAAAAGATACACAGAGATGCTCAAACAGGCCTACACCATTCACGCAACTGTTAGAATGGGAGCATTTTCATTCCTTACATCAGGAGTCATGATGGAGGACTACAGTCCAGTACAATTCCATTGTTTTTCTTCCATGTTGTAACACATGGAAGTGAAATGATGAGTTGAATCAGGTGGATTAACCACCAAACTGTTTGGGACAGCAGAAATGAATATTCCTGCCCAACATGAATGTCCATGGCTGGACCATTTGGTCTCAGATAACCTTGGTTTGAAATGGAATTATCTGTGGTGGTACTCACTTGTCCTTTATGCTGAAGTTTTTCTGCTCTTCCAGAGCATGGATAAAACAGGTTAGGAACATCTGATCTCGAACCAGTGCAGAAAGAGCCTGGCACTTCTCGTCCATTTCCATTTTTACTGCAACCTGCTCAGAATACCGCAGAAAAAACACAGGTCATGAAATTTCTCAAAAACAATGCTGTATAAGCATTGAGGTTTGATTCTCTCAAAATTTAGCCATAAAACAATAAACCAAGCAATAAGCGCCATTAAAAATGAGCTGGAAGATTATTCTGAGAGTTAAATTTATGTCTCAAATTTGAAAAAATCTCTAGCTAAAGCTGTACATTTATATGTTCATTTTATTAATCTGTCTTGTTGTTTCTAAATCTGATGTTGCGCCAACAGCCAATTCAGCCACTGGAAACATGTGGAATTTGCGTAGCTCATGTCCATGCTAGTCAAGCATGGTGCGATGTGTTTTAAGGTAAAGTAAAGTAAGGAATGGTAAAAACAGGCAACAAACTCTAGAACTGGCATTCGCCTTGGAAGCATCACAGGAAAATGTCGTCCACTCTATGCAAGGTTAATGTACTTATTCTTACATTTTTCAGTCATGTCATTTGGTTTTTAGGAATATGGCATTAACCTTTAGGAGATGTTTATATATTGTTTGTACAGGTTATTTTTTGGAAAGGTTCTGTTACTTGGAGCCATTATTTGACAGAAGTAAAAATACATCTATTGGGTGTGGGTCTAGGCTACTCTCTATACACATCTGGTAATTGGAATGGTAATAAAGTAAATAATAGTAAATAATATTTTATTAGAACAGCTAAGAATATTAAAAGTGTCTAAATGAAAGTCAAGCCTTTCAGAGTTATGCCTGAAAGGGGTCAGTTGAACTTGAAGGAAAGAGGAAGGAAAACACAATGCAACTTCATGGTGTAGGTCGTCAGACACTGCTTTCGCTTTGTACATTATCGGCATCAAATCTGATATAAAATCCTGATTACTTCACAGAGAGAATGAAGAAAATAAGGAATTGTACTACCCCACTAGCTGGAGCTTTCTTTTCACCAATTCCTGTCACATTATGATATAAACACAAATATAAAACAGAATACAGTAAACCCCCAGTTTTACGTGGATCGGAACTCGTGGATCCAGTCACACGCGGTTTTTTTTCGAGAACGAAACTGATTGTTTTACGCGGAAATATTCAAAACAACGCGGAACCTGCAAATATTCTCTGCTTTTTTCGTGGCAATGTTTTTTTTTAACTAATTTTAGTACTTCTGGCTCCCCGTGCATGGACTTTAAACCTCTCTCGCTCTCTCTTACTCTCTCTCTCTGTCATTCTCTCTTACTCACTCTCTCGCTCTCTCTCTGTATGTATCTCTCTCTTGTTCGTGACTTTTCCGGAGAGCGCGTCTCTCTCTCTGTCTCTCTCTCTCTCTCTCTGTCGTTCTCTCTTACTCACTCTCTCGCTCTCTCTCTGTATGTATCTCTCTCTCTCGTTCGTGACTTTTCCGGAGAGCGCGTCTCTCTCTCTCTCTCTCTCTCTTTCTCTCTCTCGCATGCGCGCGTTCTCTTTGTCTGTCTCTCTCTCTTTCTCTCTCTCGTTCTCTCTGTCTCTCTCTCTCTTACTCCCTTTTACTCTCTTTCTCTCTCTCTCTCGCTTTCTTGTACTCTCTCTCGCTCTCTCTGTGTCTCTCTCGTTGGTGATTTAGACTTCGGGTTTACCTTTACATTTTCTTTAAGGGTAAAGTGTTAAAGAAATTAAAGTGTTCTGGGAGGACATTTGGGGGCATGTTTAGAGTTTACACTATTAAAATAGGCATTTTAAGGCATTTCTTTTGACCAAAACACAACAACGCGGTTTTTCATTATATGCGGGTGCTCGTGTAACGTAACCCCCGCGAATAACGAGGGTTTACTGTATTAGAATATTTTTCAATAAATGTTAAAACATGCTGCAATTGTGCGTACGTTTATAAAATTTCTGTCTAGGTCCACATCTTTCAGACATGGAGTCATTAGGTCACAGCCTGTAACCTAATGTGAGTCATTTGAATAAAACTTGACAAGAATTAGTTTGAATGAATTTTTTTTTTAGCATTTGTAAGTAACAGCTAAGTGAACCAAATAAACATGTTTTTAGATTTCTGAGAGCAGACTAGGCTCCCAAATACCTCACCTGGCCAATGTCTTTGATCATCGAACTTGCTAAAGGTCCACCCTAAAGACGGAACAGGACTTGATTAACTCACACAACCACAGAAACACATACCAACTCATATTAAACTCACCAATAAGTTCACAGACAACAGGCAGGTGTTCAGAGTTCACAAACCTCTGGAAAAAATATTTTCAGTGCAAAATGCTTGTAGTCTAGAAAAGGAATGGCTCCAACATTTTCAATCAGGTCTGATTTCTCAGTCTGTAAATCCACAAAACCTGCATGCAACAGAAAATCAGAAACTCTGTCCTTAGTGTGGTCACTTCACACCTTAACGATTGTTCTTTACTACACTGATACATTAGTCTATATACTGATATAAGTGTTTCCTTGCTGACCTTGTCTGATCTCGTTTCTAATTTCACTCTCCAGAAGCTCCAGACGTTCATTCATTTGTGCACTCATCTGCTTTTGGCTCTTGCGATGCATGAATACTCCAACTAAACAAAGACACACACACACACACACACACACACACACACACACACACACACACACACACACACACACACACACACATATATATATATATAATATAAAGTTACCAAAGCATCTATTACTCAATAACCGTATACAATGGTTAAAATCTCACAGCTCAGTACTCACCAGCAGCGCCAAGAAGAATCAAAATGAATAACGCAGCCAGTGCATACAAATAACTTGTATTACTTGGTGGCTTCTGTACGATGACACTAAAATTGCCAATCACAATCTGAAAGAAAGAACTTGTTGAACAAGCAGTATTAAAAATCTTAAGGTTTTTAAGTCTCAAGAGAAATTGTGATATTGCATTCAAAAACTAAAATAGATGAAGCACTCGTACCTTAAGTGAGTCCACACTGATTATTCTTTCATTTTGTCCTGAAATTTTACAGGTGACTGTAATGGACATAACTTTAACTATCATACATTGAAATGACAGATCTTCCTTCTGTCCAAACACCTCTATATCGTCCATGCTCAAATTCAGGCTGTCCTGTGTTTTCTAGTGGGAGCAGTGTAAAGTTAAGGAGAAAAAGAAAGAGATAATGTAAAGGAAATATATATTTATTCATCTCATCAGCTGATTCTCATGCTCTTGGGTAAGCAATGCCAGTATATTCTGTAAGCTTTGTTTTCAATGGCTCAAAATAAAAATGGCTCTAAAGTGATCGTGCATGACTAAAGACATGTAAACATACCATTATGGTGACCAACACATCTTTGTCCTCCTGGGAGGTGCTGAAGCTGAGGAATTTTGGGTTTGGGAGGTACGTGAGCTCAAGTCCACATTCCACTGTTCTGTTCCCCATTTTGAAGGAGACTTTAAATGGCCCAGTGGTATTGTGTGCTTTCCGGTCATGAGAGTAGAACCAAAAGATCTGGGACTTGTGAAAGATAGGCCAGATGTTAATGTGTTGAATGGTACAGCAAACGAAACTCTTTTGCCATTTCCATGTGTGAACTTCTGAGCCCTCCTCTTTTCCCTCATCATGAATCTTCTGCATGTCTTGCTTGTTTTGATGTTATTTTATTGATTCAATATTTTCTATGTATTTATTGACACACTTGGTAAATAAAATTATGAAAAAAATCTCTTTATGGAAAAGTGCTCTGGATTTTTACTATTAAATATTATCTATCATCTAGTAGTGTATATATATTTATATATATATATATAGTTCTCTGCGGAGGAAAACGCGTAATGCACCTTTAAATGTACCAGAGAAGAACCTGGCATTGCGAAATTTTACAGAGACCCTCAGCTCCCTAGACTTATCGAACAAGGCCGGCCGTGAAGCTCTCCTCCCCAGAGGACCGGCGCGGCTGTCCCATGAGCACACTTTAAATTATTTATTCAAAAGTTTCTTTGGTTTTTCTCCCCCTGTAGTATCACAAATAGTGTAGAGTATCGAGCACAATCCTTAGTATCAGTACTGAGTTTGGAATTTCAGAACTGTGACATTGGCATTTTGTTTAAGAGTGACCAAGAGATTTGTCTTCCTGCATATTGCATTTGACAACTGTTATACTTAGCTGCACCTAACACTTACAGAGTATGAAGCATGCTTTCATACCTTGTCTGAGATGACTCTTTTGGCAGATGTATGAACAACGACTTCATCCACATACTCCAGACTGCTCCCCAAAACTTTAATCTTCCTCTTACCACTGGATGAAAAATGTTAGACTTTTAGTCAATCATAGAAGTGTCAGCAGAGACAGGAGTCAATGGGGAATAAGGAAATGATTTCTAATAATAAATTTTCAAGTGCCCCATTTCCACTTGAAAATTTGTTCACATGACAAACAGCAGAACTGTGCAGTTTAAATGGCTATGGTTTGGAGAATAGAGAAATGAAGCCAGCAACGCACACTTTGTTGGTAAGAAACTTTTTCTCCTTTGTCAGGTCTGCTACAGAATGTGGGTATGAATGGTGCAAAGTTTTTAGGACCAAGTTTTTGCACTACATTCAAGCTAAGCTAGCTAACTTGGACTGTCCTTCAAGAAATCAACTTTAATGTAGTCTCATTGCTGGTTTGTCCAGTGTCTTAAATTTTTCCAAACTATATTTAAAAAAAAACCTCCATCCCTTTTCATTTTCAGTCTTTCACATGAACACATAGAATCATCTATGAAGCTGTCACGATGTGTACTGCTCATAATTGGTTAGCAAATGTTTATTACGCTTAATTTATTATTTTATTTTTTATGCAAATCAGTATGCAAGTTTTGGGAAAAACAGTTTTTACACAAAGATTCTTGTTTTTCTCTGCTGTACCTTTCCCAAGTGTTATTAGGCTGTAGTCCAGTACAAGTGGGCAGGGGGCCGTATGTGATTGTAGCGTTGCTATGACAAAGGCCGTCTTCTGTCACCACACACACCCTCCAGGTTCCTTTATCTCCCCCCGGAATATGGAACTTCAGAGTGTTATTCTTGTTCTCCAACACTGGAGTCCTGGTGAGAAACAGGAGATTTATGGACAAGAAACACAAATATCATGCATTCAAACATTTCTGGTGACACTCACTCTTTTGAATCGCACTTTGTAGCTCCTTGGAAGCGAATTTTCTTGACCATGTCAAGATTTTCTCCTTTCAACTCTGCATTGTTTTTGCCATAAAAGGAGACCTCCTTGGGGTTGAGGGACTTGATCACTGCCTAATAAAAGAGACCTTTGACTAGCTATGGAATCAACCCTTTATGTGACAAATAGTGAATTGATCCAAAGATAAACTCCACAACCGTCTAACAAAGAAGTGGTGTTCCTTTTCTGCACAGCATTGCTATACAGTAAAGCTCTAATCAGATTAGAGGGTTTTACCATTACACACCAGTACAGTTGCTAATTGTTAATATTTTAAATTAAAATTGTTGTATACATAAATAACAAACAACCAGCAAAAAAGAGAAAAGTCTGTGGCCATTATACTGAATCTTGCTAAAAAACAAAAAAAACAGACACTAAGACAGAGATTATTTCCCCTGACACCGAATGTGACAGTTTCATTGGTCACTTACTATGCCAGGAATTGTTTCACACACATCCTAAAAAGGGGAGCAAAAAAAATGTTTCAGATTATTAACAGCCCATCCAGCACCTTAATGTTCGAAAGTACAATCTAATATAAATACATTATTTATACCAAAATTACTACACAATAACTTATAAATAAATCTTTCAACACTGCAGTATGTGGCGTTGTGTAAAGACTCTGATTATTACAGCTCACTAAAGAAATAAACCATAAGTCAGTGAGTAACATGACTTTACCAGACTATGCCGCTGTAGTGCAGATTCAGTCCTCTCATTATACCAGACACACTGATTATTATTATTATTCCAGATACACCCAGCTGAGATACATGCTGGACACCTGCATGTAAAAACACAGACAGTGTATTAATAATTTAAGCATCTATAAATAATCAACAGGGGACTATAAAATAAAGTCTGACCAAAAGGGACATGGATTATCATGCAATGGAAATGTGTATAATTTGTGCATGTTAATGTTTTAGTGGTCAAAAGAAAATGACATGAGCAGGTTCCTGGTCCAGAGTATTGATGACTGATGTAAGTTACATATTAAAACTGATATTAAATGCCAAAAGCTGATTATAAAATAAAACCTATTTGTTTTGCGCTTTTCACAACAAATGTTGTCACAATGTGATTTTCAAGACTCCAAGCCCTCATTAAAAAAGTCAGAGGCAACAGTGGCAAGGAAAACTCCGTCAAAGCAGGAAGAAGAAATTTTGAGAGGAACCAAGACCAAATGGGGGAGGGCCATCCTCCTTGGCTTCACAAGAGATAGAACAACACAAGTGGCTCAAAAGGGCCTCAAACTGTCAGTTCTTATCTAATGGGAAAAGGCTGCTGGTTAGAGAGCTTTATAAAGTGAAAAATCTTACCGAGCATTCAGCGATGTCTCTTTGATGTCTGGGCAGCTTCTAAGTTTCAGGATCTCTGTGATTTTTTGATCTCCAATTGTGACAGTTGCTGTGACTGGACATTCAAAAGATACCAATTTCATCATAATCATAGTCAGGTACAGAGAGAATAGCCAGGATTGTGTGCTGCATATTTATGAATCATGTTTCCTTTTTTTCAAGTAATGTACTGGTTGGTTAAAACAGTTCTTTATTGTACTGTTGATCACTTAATATGTGTATGCTTTTATTTTTCTAGTCATTAAATACATAATGAAGTCCAAATATGTAAAGATCCAGACCCAGTGTGTCCAGTCTGATCCACTAAGGGCTGGTGTGGCAGCAGGTTTTCATTCCAACCAAGCAGAAGCTCACCTGATTCCACTTGTTCAGTCTTTACACAGTTGACCAGGTGAGCTCCTGTTTTGCTGGAGTGAAAACCTGCAGCCACACCAGCCCTTTTCAGTTCAGATTGGACAAACCTGGTCTAAACTGACCATTAGCAGGTAGAAGATTGCTCGGGAACGCGCAAGAGCAGTTAGGAGAATCTGCCGTTATGCTGTCACATAGTTTCCTGTTTTCTACTGAGAAGGTACATGTGATGTTAGGCTTTTCGTTTCTCCAAGTGAGACCCAAGACGAGCGTCAGAGTGACCTGAATGAGAGAGCACAGCAGCGGATAAACAAAAGGTCTATAGAAAGTTTTAAAATAATAAAATTTAAAATAATTAAAATAATAATTCTAATATTTTAGAAATGTCAGTTAGTTTCAAGAGAAACAAATGCCATTATTTACCTCGGCCGAGACATATTTCACTTGAAAAGAGATTAGCTCTTTCTGAAAAGAATCTTCAGCAATGTAGGTACCGTTTGAACACGCATTCTTTGTAGAGCATCTAGCGTGACCAAAAAGAGGAAATAAATCACACATGCTGGATATGTGATGCTCAGGGTATGGTTTTAATACCACTGGGCCAGAACCCTCAGATCAGTTCAGATGTAACAAGGAATCTGGTGATGTTCAGCATGCAGAAATGTTTACTGAGCCCTTACTAAGCCCCTCCTCATTATCGTAGCACATAACGCAGTTATTGGCTGCTGCCCTCCTGTTTGCTATTACACAATTATGTATTTACTGGGATTTTCTGTTATATTAAGTTAAGCTGTGAACTGTAAAAATGGGATAAACATCTTGTCCCTAACATTAAAAAATTAACTCACTGGAGCCTCGACTGATTGATTTTCTCATTGTTTTCTCACTGATTTTCTCACAATTCGGCATAAATTAAATATTTGTATCCAAACCAAAATCAGACATAGAAAGACCAGTACATAAAGCTCTGAGAGAGACAGGTCTGAGAGAATTCTGATTCTGATTCTGATGTGCAGATACAGAATGTACTCAAGCAAGTAACTTCAATCAGTGAAAGACGGCTATGCATTATGTTCAGGGCATGTTAGCAAATGAGATTTAGTTCTCAAACAGTTTACCTGGAAGTTAAATAAAAAATAAACTATAGATCTCAAAGGATGAGTAACACTCTCTAAGCCATTTCTCAGAAAGATAAACAAGACATTAAGTCATTTCACAATAATAGGAGGAAGTCATATATAGAGTTCAGTTTCTCAGGCACGAGGCCCGGACATGACAGTAAGTTGTACCCAGAGGTGGGAGGTTTGAAAGTAGCCAAACCGAGAACGCTATTCATTTCTCCTTGCTGCCGATTTGCTGCTGCCCAGTGACGCAGCTTCACTCCAGAGTTTCCCCCATGAAGCGTCTCGAATGTTTTTGTGTTTTTTATTTTGTACTTTTGAAAGCCGGGTATTTTTATTACAGTAAATTAAATAACTTTTAAATAAGCATGTATTTACCTGCTTATACCAAAGAAAACAACAGCACATGCCAAAGAAAACGCCCAGGCATTAATTACAGTACAGCCTATACTGAGGTAACATCAGTATTTAGTTCAGTGTAAACTGTACAGTATGAATACGGGTTAACCTTTACATTTTAAAATGAGATTAAAGTGCTTTAGGTACATATTTGGGGTATATTTAGGGTTTACACTATAAAAATAGGCATTTTTGGCCATTTTTAGCTACATTACAACAATGCGGTTTTTCATTTGTTAGTCTCTAAGTAAGGTTGCTTCTCTAAATATAAAAGTCACCCTTTGTATGAGACTTTTTACTTGTTGGAAAATCACTGCAAAAATGAAGATAAAGGAGCTTGTGTGAGATACAAAATCACTGAAATGTATTTTGGCTAAAAAACGGCTAAAAAAATATTGAAGAGTCTGAGTGTTCTGTTAAGCACTCTTGGATCCATCATCAGAAAGTGGAAGCTTTATCACAGCACCCAGACACTTACTAGAACAGGCCGCATCTCAAAACTAAGCATCAAAGCGAGACGTCAACTGGTGAAAGAGGCTGCTAAAAATCCATCTGTCACTGCATGTAATGTTCTGAATGTTACTAATAACAACTACAACTTTCCACAATACCAATTATCATCAATTTCTGAGGAAAATAGCAAAAATTTAAATCTTTCATCAATGAGTGGAAGGTTCCTATAGACATTCTAGCTTGATGCCCCTAGCTTAATGCAATCACAAAAAGTGCCTAGGGAGTAGCGAAGTATATACTATTCAGAACAAAATGTTGTCCTTAGACACAGATTGTGTGATTGCTACTACCTGAGATACGGGTGAACAGCAGAACTGGCGCTGATCGATTTGCAAATAAGTGGCTGAGGAGGGATTATATTGCAGGGTCAGTTAAGATGATGTCCCGCGATCCATTATGTCATTATGACAAACTAAAAACCACAGGTGTCAGTTCAATCATCTGTGGGACAAGAGGCCATGTTAGCTTTCAGCAGATAAATACACCAAGGACAATTCCAAAGCATGAGTGCAGTTCCCATGTCAGAACCCAGGCTTCAGGTCATCTACATAAACAATTACCTGCAGAGCCTCCTTTCAGCTGACAAAGTCAAAGCATTCAAACTCATTCTGGTCAGGAGTAGTACCCCCAGTGTAAGTAGCCACAATCAGTCTCAATTTTCTCTTTTGCATTTGTCAGTTCATGAAAAAATGAAATAAACACAGCCTGATTCAAACCAATTTTCAAAAGGTCATTCTCATTTTCAGAAAGGGGTTTTCCTAGTTTTTAGGAAACTGAAAAATGTCACCTCTAAATGTGTGAATGATCTATTTTGGTTGAATTGTCGAATTAAACATGGCATTTTGAATATGAAAGATATTTAAGATTCGAGGAGAAACCTACTTGCTTAAGTCCACACACCAGCCGCAGGAAGGGTCCCGAGAGGCCATGCATTCTTTAAAGGTGCTGTTTCTATTACACTGATTCACTGCCACCCGCATAATCTACAAGATACACATATATGCGACCAACATATTTGACTGGATTAAAAGTTGCAAATCACACACCAAAATCTATTTCCTGAAATGATTGTGGCTAACAGTCACACATTGCCTTATCAGTATTCTTGAAAACTGGGCAAAGCTAGCTGTGCAGCCAGACAACACCACACTTGTTTCAGTTCCTTCTAAAACTGCTTGTTTTACACCAACACTGGACACAGAGCTTAATTCCTGAAAATATTTGGAACGGTGATAACAAAAAAAGGACCAGAAACTGCTTTTAAAGTCTAAAGACCTCTGCAATAAACCGTCTTTAATTATGCTTACGTTTAAGATGATGAGTGCAAAGGTTTAAGACTCACTTGATTTCTTAAAGCCATGTAGATGTATTTATCCATAACATACATTCTGGGAAACACCATCCTGTCGTCATTAGATTGGTACAGCACTGTTGCACAGCCAGCATTAAAAGCCTTGTCCAGCACGATCTGGAAACACATGTTGGAACAAAGATTACAAAATCACGATTTAAAAGGGAAGTAATTACAGTCATATGAAAAAGGTTGGGAACCCTTTTCAGCCTGCATAATAATTTACTCTACTTTCAACAAAAAAGATAACAATGGTATTTGTTTAATTTCCCAGGAACATTTTTAGTGAAGCACTATTTTAAAAAACTGGCTGTGCAGAAATTTGGGTGCCCTTTGGTTGGATTTGTTCATTAATCCATGAACGTCTTCATGAGAGATCTGGCAGGCCAAGAAAAATACAGGAGCAGCATATCCAGGGGATTGTGAGAATGGTTACAGACAACACAGATCACCTCCAAAGACCTGAACATGAACATCTTGCTGCAAATGGTGTATCATTGTTCTACAATTTAGTGCAGTTTGAACAAAGAACATCTGTATGGCAGGGTGATGAGAATGAAGCCCTTTCTGCACGCACGCCGCAAACAGAGTCGCTTGCTGTTTGCAAAAGCTCATTTACACAAGCCAGATTCATTTTGAAAGAAAGTGCTTTGGACAAAGTGCTCAAAAATGGAATTATAACAAAAAGCGTGGCAGAAGAAGAACAACTGCATTTCAAGAAAAACACCTGCTACCTACTCACAAATTTGGTGGAGCTTCCATCACACTGTGGGGCTGTGTGGCCAGTTAAAGGTGATGACTCAAAACACAGATCGCAATCTACAAAGGTATTCATGCACAGGAAGAACTACAATGTTCTGGAGAGGCCATCACAGTCCCCAGACAAGAATATCATCAAAAAGGTATGGAATGATTTGAAGCATGCTCTCCATGCTCGGCAGTCATCAAATTTAACTGAACTGGAGAGATTTTGTATGGAAGAATAGTCAAAAATACCTCCATCCAGAGTCAAGACACTCATCAAATGCTATAGGCGGCATCTAGAGGCTGTTACATTTGCAAAATGAGGCTCAGCTATATTTTGATATAACATCTCTGTTGGGGTGTCCAAATTTATGCACCTGTCTAATTTTATGATGCATATTGCATATTTTCTGTTAATCCAAAAAATGTTGTCACTGCTGAAATACTACTAAGACATGACAAATATTAAATTGAAGTTGCTACTTTGAAAGTTCAGGAAATTATAAACACAAATCCAATAAAACACAACAGAAAGCATTGCGTATGCTTGTACAGCTTTAGACTGTCACAGTGAAGTTCAAACGGACAGATTTCAGTGGCAGAAAATAAAATCATAGTAAAACTATTGTGCAAACAAATTTGCACAAAAAAAATGTTTTTCAGTCTTTTATTTTATTTTTAGATGATAACTACTTAATGGAACTGACCTGTAATTATCTTATTCACACACTCATTCACTTTTATCAGACTAAAAATCTCCACAAGGAGTGGAAACACAATTAAGTGTCATTTGGCATTAGATGTTTCATTCACGTCAACAATACTGCCAATAATATTGTTGTTTTCCTGAGTAATAAAAGACAGAGGAACAGAAACAACCTTCATTAGTTGACCGTTTGCAGTTCCGATGTAGATCACAGTCCAGTTTCCGTCCTTTTTTGCTCCCACAGATGTCATTGAACTGTGTTTGAACACCACAGAACGTGGACTCAGAACATTATCACCTTTCTGCAGAGACAAAAACATGTTTAGGAATAAGATACAGCAAATACAATCTATATTGTCTGAATGTAAATGCTGAAGCAAACATCTCAGATAGTAATCGGACCAGATAGAGACAGGGTAAGCCACTACTGCCCTACTGGTGATTTTATGCTCTTTGTTTTCTGTGGTTCACTAGTAGTTAAGCAGAGTTTTAGACAAAAAGCTGATTTTTCCCCTGTCTGTTTTTCGACATACTAGAATTTCATCATTTCAACATTACTGTCAAAAATAAAGGCAGTGATGTTCAGTCGAGGCATTCAGTTTCATGATTCATGACTAATTTTGGTCCAAGGCTCAGATATTCACAGAACACAGTGAGTGGCATGTCAGACTTATTAAGCTCCCAGCCAGGTGGATGCATGATATCTGGAGTGGCACAAGGTGAAATATGAAATGAAACTGATATTAATTTACTTATAAATTCCAACCTGAGCGTCACACGGTGGTGTGCAGCTGAAATTTGAAGGCACTTGGACTGGGAGCTGGCTGAGGTCGTAAATGGCCAGAGCTGTGTTCTCGGGGTCGTGTACTTTCTGTGCAGTGAATATTCCCACCCAGAGAAGAGGAGAGCCAGAGGAGACAACAGCAGAGGAGGACAGGAGCTTTCTACGAGGTTTATCATCACAGCACTGTAACTGTGCACCCTCCAGAGATCTGGCCATTTCTGTTTTCCTCTTGCTGTTTTTCATCCTTAAGACCACCACAGCGGGATCTTTCTCAGACTTAACGTTCACCAGGAGGTACGAGTGAGAGTGAGAGGATGTTTGGAACCCGTCAATCCACTCAACATCTCCTGGGGTATAAATGTCGACTGTGGAAGGAATTGAGTCTGATTTAGAGAAAATTTCTCCAGGCTGGGAGTGCAAGGTGCTCCGCAACGTTACCTTTCCATCTTTCTGACTTTCTGGAGTCTCTCTGGCAACCAGCATATATGTACCACTTTTCGGGTCTTCTTTCTCAAAATTCACAAGAAAAGCAACAGACGATCTGTTAACAGGTGGTCCAACCGAGACCTCCTTCTCCCAGTAGATATTTCTGGTTATGTCATTTATATGTAGGACTTCACAGTAGCCACCGTCAGCAGTTCCACAGGCGATCAGGGTCTTATTGGCCTCGAAAGGCACTAAAATATTCACTCTATTCTGATAAGTATTATTGGAGATGTCCTTGTGTTTTTCCTCTGTCAGATCGAGTCCCAGCTGGAGGAGCTGAGAGTCTGTGACCGCGAACACTTTCTCTTTTCCAACAACAAAGTCTCTAATATCTCCATTAAAGAAGTGCTGCTCCTGTAACACGCAGATCTGGCTTTTAAATAAAAGAAAGAGTCCCAGAAAAACAGCCCTCATTTTTCCTGTCTGAGTGGAGCATTGAGAGGGAACCCGCTCCTTGCGTGGAGGTGAAAGAAGATAACGACGTGTCAACTCTGTCTCTGCAGAAAGAGGGTGGAAGTGAGGACTTCCGTGTCACATGTATTTGGGGCTAATGCTCAACGAGTTTTAGTTTCCAGATTAAAGTTTGAAGTGATCGGAGTCTCTCCTACTTCTCTCAGTTTCAAAACTGTTCACAGTCCTACAGATCCACCTACTGGCCGACTGGTGAGGGAGAGCAGTGTCTGTGACAGTCCGATGAATCAGTCAACCTCAGTTACGTCCAGTGATTGGAATAACGGCGATACTTTTTTTAGTAACGAGTAATCTAATGAACAGTCTCCTGTATATATTGGAGGTAGTTTTGTATCATCATGTCGCAGTTGTAGAGTTGAATAGATTTAATTGATCAATTTGGTATTTAAAACATATTATTCATAGAAAACGCAGTTTTTCCTTTCAAAATTGTATAAAGGTGTTGGCTCATCTTTGCCGGAAATATCAACACTTAAATCCATGACGTGTATCATGACCTTCCTGCTGATGATGCTCCCATGATCACAATGGCTGTTTCCAGTGATGTAGCTCTGGTCGACTCCATGTTCGGACAGGTGCAAGAGGGAACTGTGCTGTCCTT
>JBBJLR010110503.1:0-22037 GCA_037577145.1 Brachypetersius gabonensis | reverse complement strand
AATAACAGGAACTGAATTTGTAATAGAAACGTATGTTTCCCGTAATGTAGGTCGGAGCGCTAATGTTTCCACTCCGTGTCTCACCACTGATTTGAGTCATGTGTTGAATTGCAACATGTTACTAGTGATATGGCTGCCACGGCTGCTGTGAAATCAAACCTTAATGCTTCCTGTCAGTCTGATACAGCCTGTAACATCGCCTAGGCAACCGGGACTGTTGAAAAGCAGAGATATTTGTATTTAAGGTTTAAAAAAGGACAGCTGCTGAAGAAGTGTCAGTGACCTTCAGTGCACCTGAATTCATGGTTTGTCAGTAGGCTTTTAAAAGGTCTGGACAATGGTTTGGTGAAAAAAAGAAAGAATAAAGGCACCGTAGAAGTGTGTCTGCTAAAACCACAGGAGAACACACACATAAACTTACACACAAACACAAACAAAGCAGAGACCTGCATGCTTCCAACTGTCTTTACTTTTACCCCATACAGTTGGCCCACCTGGAACTAGGACTAAAGATGAAATAAGGATAGAGTAGTATCATCTTGTAAAAACTCAGGTCAAATAACGAAGCTACAACTGAGAATAATTCTGGTTGGGAAGAAATTTTCCATAATTCTTCATTAATGGTTAAACAAACAAACAAAAAACATCAAAAGAATGCTTCATAAATATTGCCCTCTAGTGAAGGAGAAGAATGGTGCAAGCAGACGAGGGAAAACAATAATAAAATGTGTTTTAGAACCTACAATGCAGATGAAAAATAATGCGCCCCTGCAGAAAAAGCAAGGGAATTAAAGCAGATCAAAACTGTGCTTCAACCCTCTCTGAGGAGTGATGCTTTTAATCAATATGTCTCAAGCTGTGGTTTAGATCAACACCCTGCCAATTTCTCTGAAGAACATCATGTTGATGGAACAAAGCTGTGCGCCTGCGAGGGAGGCAAATTATGCATGAACCCTCTCTGCAACTGACAAACAAGAGAAGTTTGGAAACCATCTTCAAGACAAGATGGATTGATGATGGAGACGGTCATTCAGGTCATCAGTGGGACAATAACCACATCATTTAATTGAAAATTTATGAAAATGGAGTTGACCACACTCAAGTGAAACAACATAATCTAACGGTGTAACTGAGGCACTCGTATTTAACTTTTTAATCTGATGGTAGATTTTGGCACTAAAATATTTCTTCATTAAACCTCCAGTATCGGACTTCATGCAGAATAACAGAGGAGCACTGCATTGCCTTTTTAATTGTAAGTTTTTAGGATAAAAGCATCTGCCAACTGAATGCGGTGTGAAAACCACTTCTGAGTACTGAACATGTATGAAATTAAGTGATGAGAATATACACATGTAATAATAATTCAGACTACATGTGATATTTGAGTGGGAAAATACTTTTTCAGGGGAAATGAGTGTGTTTATCAGTATCATTTGTTGTTTGTTCCAGTATTGATACAAGCTGATTAAGAACCACGTGTGAGATGAGAGAAGGCTTCAGAAAAGTATAGAAGATGAGAGGAAGGCCGCTGGTACACAGAAAGAATTGAATTATGACTTCAAGTTGCCAGCTTAAAAGAGTACTAATGCCACCAGCATTAGTAATACAGGGTCAGTTCAGGTAAAGAGAGAAGCGAAGCTTTTTGATGTCTCTGTGAGACACTGGTGGTGATGACTCACAAGAAAAAATATTTCTTTGATAAAAATTAAAATGTGTGCTGGGACACTTCCAAAGACAGTGAAGTAAATTAACAAAAACATATTTTTCAACACAATGCAGTAAAAATTACAGGCTGAAAGCCAGATTCAGTATGGTAATAATGTACAACAGGGGTGCTACAATCAAAAATATCAGCAAAAAAAAAACGAAAAAAAAAAACCCCCACTAAGTAATACTTCTCAAATACGAATACCCCAGGCATATGTTTTTAATTTGGTGTGCTGCATTGCCATTATCATTATCAACTTCTTTAGCGTTTAACTGGGACACGTTTTATTTTTATGTGGGTGAAGTCTTTAAGAACAAAACATCTTTGCACATTACCATGTTTGAAACAAATAAAAAGTGCATTGTTAATAAAAATTTTGTCGACCACTGTGTTACTGAATGTGGTGAGTTTCATGGGGTTAACTCTAAAGAACTACGAATGATTGCCAAAAAAACCCCAAAACATAAAACCCTACACATAACTAATCTGATAATATATTTTTGAGAATTTGTCCATGTTTTTAGGATAGCACTTATTATCAGTCAACTTTAGTTACATACAGGTATACTTGATGGCATCATTTCGAATGTAACAGCATTGTCATCATTGATCGCCAAAAACCGCCACCTCGTGGGTTACACTGTGACTCAGAAGTAACGCTGAGCAGTCAGAAACAGAATTGCTGAGGAGTGCATCAGTTTAAGCAATAAAACCAAGTTGTACTTTACACTGCTGTATTGTGGATTTTATACTTCATCTTGTTGTGTGCACAAACACAAGTACAGAGACTCAATGAAGTGCTCTAGCTGCAGAGCAAGAAAGTGTCTAATAATCAGTATCACACCAGGGTTCCACTTAGCATGTAAGGAGGGGGTGTGAAGCCCATCACCACAGGAGCTTCATTCTCATTTTCAAGTCATGAAAAGGTGGGAAAAGTCAATAACTTTTTCTAGACTGAAGATAAGATTATTAAGCACTTAACTTTATATATACTTAACGCAGTATCCATAATGTACACCTCCAAATTTTGAGAACAAAGCAGAATTTTGAGAACAAAGCTTATCCGGTAGAAATGGCTCCTATAGCAGTCCAATGGTAGCTAAATTCAAAACTACCCACACACACCTCAGCTGCCACGCATCTCTTAAGTGGCCATTTTTGTAATGTGTGAACACACCACAGCACAACACACAGTATGAACACTGTGAAATTGCTCTTTGCATTTAACCCATTCACTAAATGAAGTGAAGCTTCTGAGTGGAACGTGTAGTCTCTGACTCAATTCCCTGAACCGCAATGTCCTTAAGGTGATGGTTTGGGACAAACACGCATACTATTACACCCCTAACAGTACTGTATATAGTTAAAAGTTAAACTAACTCCAGCAATTTAAGAGAAACAGTGCTTTACTGACGAACATGCTTTTTGTCAACTGGTATTGTCAAATATGACTGTTGTTCTTAATGGTCACATTTCTTAGACTCAAACAAAAGAAAAGAATAAAATCTCGGTTCTCTTGGTTTCTGTTAATTAGCTCTTCACCTAAAGGTCTGATGCATTTTACACATTTTCATTATTTTAACCATGGGAGGTGTTTTGTGCCCAAGTTTACCTCATATTAGCTATACATTAGAGCTTTCTCATTAAAACTGCATATTTCATCAGTATTATCACAGGCACCAATAATTAAGTGTTGCTATTATATTGTCAGATTTGTCTGATTGTCTGGCCTTTATTATTTAGATTGACAAAAATTGTTAATTTTACTTCAGACAGCCACTAAACAGTGTTTTAAATCAGCAGCCTGAGCTCATTCTCTAGCTGGATGTCTGGCATGCTGCTGATCCATGATTACTGCAGATTCCCAGAGGCTCTGACTCACATAGAATTTCTGCCTGCGCCATGTGGCCAGGCCCATATCACAGTAGTGTTAACTGGCAATTTAGATGGATTAGAAAGTACAGGAACAGAGGAGGGTATTTGCAGTGGCTTGCTTTGGGGCCAAAAGGATTTGAGGTCCCTTTGAAGTCTTATGACTAATGATCATTATAGGTTCATCCATGTCTCAACACACATTAGTACTGGACTAGGCTCCGTTCGTCATGTTTGAATTCATATAGGTCTTGGCCTCACACTTGTAATTGTCATGTTTCAGACCAACTACTGTGTCATTCTCCCCACTTCATGGACTGGTGTGAGATTTAAGTAAGTTTCCAGTTTAGTCTTTTGTACATATCACTGTGGCGCCGCTGACTTAATTTTCATCCATCCACCGTTTGCACTACACTGAACAGTGCCAAGGGGTTTTTTGGTTTTCTAAAGAACCTTTGGGTTTCCTTAATCTCATCATCGTCTCATGGTGATATATTCCCAAAGATTTTAAGGGTTTGGAGTTTTAAGGGCTTGCTTGGAGGGCTTGGAGTTGAAGGTGTGAAGTATATTCCAGTTCATATGTTTGCTTCTTCAAAGTGGGAGTTTTCAATACAAAATCTACAGCTATAAAAGTGCTGCTTTTTGGATCCACAATTTGAAGGGTTCTCTAGTGAACCTAAATAGTTCTTCTATGACACCATGCAAATAACTTTTTTTTGCACCCTTATTAGCCTTGGAGCTTCATGCACCCCATAGGTGCAATTTCAACTGAAAGATGAAAGCAGGGAAAATACCAAGAGGGTGAGGATAGTATACCATGTTAAACAATTTCATGTACTTGTCAGACCATCCAAAACTGATTACACTTGAGGTAGAAATACCAGTGAAATTCTGATTAAAAGATGGATGATGTATGCCATATCGGGGAAGAAGTGGCAAGACAAAATGTCATGATTTCAGGCTGCAGCTGGCTGAGTAGATGCACCTGACTTGTGAACAGCCATTAAAGAATATTAAGGGCTGGGGGACCTCAGTTATTACATGAGTTGTCTATTAGTGGCAAGCATGAGAGGGAAAGGTGGCGTGACCCCTTTCTGCCTCCTGCCATCCCACACCGGGTCCTGTGATAAGCTCTCAACATGAAGGCAAGAAATGAGTTTCATTTCAACAAATGAGACAGGCTGGCAGGCTGGGAGAGGCAGGGTTTGTGCACAGGAGGGATGTGCAGTGCCCAGCAGAACATTTTGTTCCCCTAATTTTCAACAAAGTGGCTTCCCTTCAGTTAAGGCTTCAGTTTGAGTCCAGTAAATACTTAAATGCATTCCCTTAATTTATGTCAATGGTCCTCCTGTGTGCACGTTATATATGATCATGCTGGTACTAATAAAGTTATATTAAAAAACAGTTTGTCCTTCTTCCCACTCTCATTCACTTAAAATGATACCTTGCAAAGTAAATGTTAGCCAAACAGAAGAAATGTTTCCAGAATGGAAGTTTAAATTAATTTAGTTTGTGTGTATTTTTTAATTGTTCTTGAAAATAATCTAATATACATACGTGCATATTAAGGGTGCACAATATATTGCAAATTTACTGTCATCGCAATATCAACATTTGCAATATCCATATCGCGAAGAAATATACATATCGCAAAGACTGCAATAAATGGTGTTTTCCAAAACTCTTCACCCAGAGCCACAGAGAAGAGGGCAAAAAAAAATCACTGGCCAGTTTTCTTCGTCTTCTGTGCTGCTGTCATAGATTGTTCCTTTTGCTATTTTTTTCTGGCTAAGAACTTACTATAATTTAAATTATGTTTACATTTATTTAAGATTCAAAATGATTGCTTTTCATTATTTATAATTGTAATAATTAAAATTTTTTCAACAATGTTCAATGGTTCAAATGTTTTATGGGAGGCATTAAATGCTCTGCTTAAGTGAATTCTTTAAAAAAAACATGCTGGAATGGAAATATTGCATTTCTTTTGTTTATGCATAGACTAGTCAGTGTCTGGAGTCTGTTACCAGCAAATCCAAAGCAGAAAACCATTAAACACTATAAAGGCTAAGTTTTTACTCACTTATCGCATGTGATATCGCCATCGCAACACTCAACTACATTATCGCATATCGCATGTTTTCCTGATATCGTGCAGCCCTAGTGTATATGCATGTATGTATGTATGTATGTATGAGAGACAGAGAGAGATTTTACAGATATTTCAGATAATCCAGGGCCCCAAATCATTCTTGCAACTCTTGAAATGCTGCTTAAATACCCTTGCTATTACTAGTTTTTTTGGGGGGATGCATACTTTCCAAGTCCCATTACTGGGCTGTGACCACAACCACAGAATAGATATAGTGTGAGTAATCATGTCAGAGAGGGGCCAAGATGTTACTTAACGTAACACCTACATTTCCTATTTTCTGGAATCTGAAGTTTTCACTGAGAACATTTTAGACCAACGCCGATGAAAAATTATTGTTCTTCGTGATAGCACTGTTTATTACAGCATATCTCTGACACAGATTGTACTGATTAGAAAACATCTCACAGTTAGTGTTAGGCCCTCCAACTTCAGGCTTGTTACTATTCACAAAATGAATGTGTAGGGTAATAGGTAAATGAATTTTAAAATATAGTTATAACAGTAGGAAAGCACAGTCCCACACACTATCCTATCCTTTATAAACGTGCTGTAAAAAGTCATTGTTATTGCATTATTATTTGGAATGTTGTTCGAACTCATTTCTTTTGGGAGTGTACTTTCTTTGACATTAACTTCCGATCCTCACATCTGCATTAGATAAGGACGGGGGTAACTAATTAATTAACAGACTGATTCCTAGAAAGGTACAAAAGATAAAGCACCCCTCGGTGGAGTATCATCAGACTTACTGATGACTTATAATTTCCATAATTACCTTCAACACTGTTTTTCATTTGCCTACCGCTGCTTGAAAAAAATGTTTGAGGAGAAATGACTGGAACAACCAGGAGCAAGCTACTCAAACAGATAAAAAGCAAATGTGCTCAAGAACACTGCAAACAAAATGTTCTCCAGGCTGGTAAATATTTTGTCCAGTAAATTGAAAATGTATTCTAGCTGAGGTGAGCTTACTGCACAGCTCAGAAAAAAAGGTGCGCCATTGTTAGCTGACGGACTTTCATAAACACTCACCAAATATATTTTCTAGACACAACCTGCAGCTAAATTGTTTTCCTTTATTCTAGATGGCAAATCGAAAAAGAAAAAGCAATATTCCAGTCTGCTTTCTGAGTCCAGACTAAAACCATGCAATAAATGTCTCCTCTTCCGCTTACAAACAGAGACATGATTAGATTTAGATTTAGTTGGATGTGGGGAACTTTTCTGTTTTTCAGAAGATGACTGTACATCAGTGTCCAATCATGGTGTTTGGTGCCTGTGCCAATTCCAGTGTCAACTGCTTAAATCAGACACAAACAGACAAAATACGGTTTGCATCAAAACCAAATACAAATCGTAATTGCTGATGCTTACTGGTTGGGAAATCCAAACACACACAGAGACACGCACACGCTCATGTACGCACACAAACACACAGACATAGACACAGACATAGACACAGACATAGACACAGACATAGACACAGACACACACACACACACACACACACATCCCCAACATAGGATAAAAACTATATTCACCTGAAACGTGAAACAGAAACACCACAAAGCTTGGCTGAACTCACTCTTATACTTTTCAGCCTATCTATTCCCTAGCTAAGCGTTTGGAGAGTCTAATTTTTAAGGACATCCTAAGACCTCCCTAAGACAATGTCAATCAGTCACTCATCAAGGCAAGAGCTAAGAACTTAATTGTGACAAGTGCCACAATTAAGATACAACCACTACTGAGTCCATGACAGGTCCCAGAAAACAGACACACCAGTAGCAAAACCTCTCATGACATTAAAAGATGAGGAACAAAAAACAAAGCAAAAAAAAGAGAAGAACATGAAGAGCACACTGAAGCCTCATATAAGTCCCACACAATGACAGAAAAACTAAATGAAAAATGGTATTTTCTATATTGGCAAAAAATCCCAAAGGATCCAGAATGGTAATCAATGAGTTCCACAAAGAAGGCCCCAAAATGTTTCCAATGTAAGTCTACTAAATCAACTTATTGATCTAGTTCATCTGCGGACAATTCTAGTGACGGCTGGTTAGAAATGGACAGACAGGCATAATTTTTAAAAGATAATGCTACAATAGATCTGCTAGATAATCTTTGCTACGATACATGATTGGATCATAAATGGAAAATTCCTACAATGAAAAAACCTTAATATAAAACATCTGCAAGCAGCTATTAAATACTTATTTATAAATACTTAAATACTTATATACTTATGTACTTATGTTTATCTAAAATAAGTTTTTATTGATCTGAATTCTGTTCTGAATATATGCCCATGCTCATTCAGAATCAGCCACAAAGCTCATAACAACGACAGCAAGACAGAGGTCAGGGCTGCACTATAGAGACGGAAGTCTGGCAGTATTTTTGCAGCTTTCTTTTGACACATTTGATCCATTATGTTAATCAATATAAGATACTGCATAAGGGCAAAAGATTAATCATTTTTATAACAAAATCACAGTTTAAATAAATGTCATTTTCAAATTGCATGTTTATTAACAGACAGCTTAGGAACTGGCTGTAGATGACTCATAGATAACTGTAGAACAATGAGCAGCAATCAAACACCCAAATAAAAACACACCAAATAGTGATTGCCCGTACAGTCAAAACAACAGGCCTCGATCTTAATATATAGGAAGTACTTGTAGTCACTATATTGTACAGAAAAACAGTAGTTATCCCCTGCTTTAGCGAGGATCAGTAGTAGTGTTGCTTTCGTCAACGGAAATTATGACTTTTAGTCGACTGAAACTTGACTAGACTAAAAAGAGTATGGGCGTGACTAAAATGACAGCTTGTCGCAAAGACTGGACTAAAACAAGGCTGCCAAAAACAACATTAATCAGCAGTCGCAGTTTGAGTCCATTGCGGATTTACAGAAGAAGAAAACGAAAAGCACGAGAACACTTGGGACTCTCCACGGAGGAAATTCTGGACTGCACCGTCACATACTACATTAGGAGTTCATTCGAAGCTAAGATTTTATACATTATATGTACTCCTTGGGAGACAGCAAAATAGCTTTTAAAATTCTTCCAGACAATGTGTACATAGAAACTACATAGATTTATTCCTGGACTAAGGCATTGTAAACTGCATTAGAACTGAAATGCCAATAGCACATTATCACTTAATCATCGCTAAAGCTTGAAATAACTACACTAAAGAGGATCATCGTTCAGTGCTGGTTAAAGTGGAGAAGCAGGAAAGAATCCCAAGGTGTGATCCTTGAAATGTTAAAAAATACTAATAGATGATGTGTGATCTCACTGTTAATGAAACTGTGACCAGGCTTTTTCAAGGAATCTTCTCTCATGAAGCTCTGAGGACCCTCTGCATTACAGTCTTAAAATAATACAAATTGGCTCCTTAGATTAATGCCATTGAGGAAGCCCTTGAACATCTAGTCAATTAACAAGTTTTTTTTTTGGAATTGTGATGTGTGAGTGTGGGAACTTTTTAAAAGTTCAAAGTACACCCACATAATGTAAATTATTATTTTTCTAGAACCACATGTCCGAGTCAAACAGACCAATGGCAGAACAAACCACCTCTTCCTCTTTATAGGCCTAATTGGATTCAAGACAAATTTCTGACATAAAAACGTGCAAAGCTACTATAAAAAAACATTAATTGTTTGTATATTATATTGCATTACTGCACCAGATTTTCACCAGTAAGCATGGTAGTGGGGGTAGTATGGTAGTAGCCCAGAGAGAACAGTGAACAGCATTTTTCAGGACATTTAGTTATATTTTAAATCTTCTCCTGTATGGTGTTTGTGTCGAATCAACTTTTCTATTTTGGACCAAGTGAACCAAAGTATAAACACATCATAAGAGAGAAGGCAAGGATGTCCTGAATTCAGAAATATGTGAATCGATTTATTCAGCCTCTCTCTCTCTCTCTCTCTCTCTCTCTCTCTCTCTCTCTCTCTCTCTCTCTCTCTCTCTCTCTCTCTGCACAATAACACACATAAAGGACATGATACCAAGGAACACAGAAAAAGCAGTGGCTGATACATCTTTTTGTACAGATTGGCCTGATTTTCACTGTAGTGAGAGCATGAACAATAGTCTGAGTCTGAATAAATTCTACAAGCATAGAAAGCTTAGACCCACACAATACTCATGCTTCAAATGACAGAAAGACAGTAATGCTGTATGATAGGAAGGGTGTGTTGAGTTGATGAAAGGGTTTTCTTGGGTTTAGGGCACCAGGGTGACCCCAAGGACCTCATGAACCCATAGACCTGTTCTAAAAATAGCACAACTCACCAGTGAGCAGCCTCTAACATTTTAAGGTGTGTTATGCATTTCGCCTGGTTGCAGCAGCAAAGTCACTTTAGTACAGTTGAGCTGGTCAGAAGCGTTTGAAAGCTATTCTCTGCAAGGTATGAGTGACGAGTATGTTCAGCAGTTCCAACTGGGTCAAGGTTGTGCCTCGAAAATGTAGGTCCAGGTCTGTTTCAAGCCTTCATGTCCCATATGTTCTTAAATACATATTCTCATATATACTTGTTTTCTCAACATCTATTTTTGTGATGATGCATTATCGTTAGGGATGTCCCGAATATTCGGGCCCCGAAAACAAATTTATTTTCAGTTTCTGACAATTTTTGTTTTTAATGTGAACGAAACAGTTGTGACGCAATCAACAACCGCAACCTGCACACGCCAGAATGGATTAAAGTCAACATGTCTGCCATGTGGCGCATTTCCATATATCTAAGAAAGACCTGCGGAAATCCAATTGTAAAGCGTGCAATGCCAAAATTTCTAGAGGGGGTGCATTCACAAATACTTTCTCAACGTCAGGATTCATTTATCATATAAAATCAACACATATCGATTGAGCACAGAAGAGGCAAGACCCTTCGAGCACACCCACTCCGTCTGTGTTTCTGAAAAGGCAAGAACGTTTTCCAGTAATTCTAGTAAATATATGGGCTGTGCCAGTCTTTGTTTTAATACACTATTTTGATATAGGCCTACCGAGAAATTTGTTTATCTTTCAACAGTTTTTAGAATACTTCTGAATGCACTGTGTTCATGCACATCGTTCAGCATATTAAAATGCACTTAAAAGCACTTGTTTTATGAGAGAATATATTTAATTGTATAATATTTCAGCTTGCTTTTAGACTATTCATGAGTGGGGCCAAGTAAAATATTTTATTGCAAATTTTATTTTATACTGTGCATTGTTTGAATGCTGAATAAATATTTTCATAGTTTTTTAACAGATTTATTCTTTAAATCATGAATATTAATTTATGCAATTGCAATGCTTGACTTTAGTGAGGTACGTACATACAGTCACAGCCATAATGGCAATATTACAAAAAAATTTATTATAATTTCTTTGTGTAATAGTTATCGGCCAAGTGTTTCCTCATTTTTGGATTTCGCTTTCAACAACAACAAAAAAAAAAAAATAATTTCGGTGCATCCCTACTTATCACACCCACCTATATTTTCTTCATCTTACATTTGATCCTGCTCCTCCATTAAATTTGCTGAGGTCAGCTTAATTAGTAATACTGTAATAATGTAATTAGTAATACTTTTCAACTGTTTGTGTTTCATGCTCATTCCAAGAAAAACTGATGGGCTCCATAGCAACATCATCCCTAGCTAATTTTCAATATCCCTCGTAGAGCAAGTGAAGTTGGATGTCTAGAAGTCACACAAAAGGCATTAGCGCACTGGGAGGCAAGCAGCCTGGACGCACAATCAAGGAGCTCTCATTGAGCTGCAACTCAATAAGCTATAATGCTGGTCACAACGGGGGCACCAGGAGGCTCCTGCTTCCACTGCGGGTGATTAAAGATGTATGTGTGTGTGTGTGTCTGTGCATGTATGTGTGTGTGTGCTTGTGTGTGTATGTGTGTGTGAGAGTGCTTGTGTGTCTATGTGTGCCTAATGTCCACACCCAGGAGAGAGGAAAGGAAGGGAGAACTTGCTTGGCAGCTCTATTGGAAAACTGATGAATATGGATCATGTTAAGGCAGTGGCCCCTAAATATCCAGATGTCAGTCTGATTTCTGACAAGAACATGCTAGAGGCTAAATAAATAAATAAACATGGAAATAAATAATAAAGCTGCTCACATGGAAGACATACAAAGTGATGTGACATTATATATAGTAGTGGTGGAACCATACTTTCAGCCCACTATTTGATTTGATGGTACTGGGTTCACAATTCAATAATCTCACAATAATTTGAACGAAAAATAAATAAACAAACGTATTAAGAGCTGTGGCAAAACAAACAAATGAGACTAGATCAGCAAGGCAGGAGGAGTGGGGGAAAAGGCATGTATGCGCTGGGTAGCTGATTGATGCTGATTGTTTGCAAACTTTGCTGTTCAAACAATGGAGTAGCGTCAGATATAATAATACACAATGGGGAATGCTCATTCTATTAATAATGATATGTCTATGATGCACATTGTCAAATTGTTTGCATTGTGATGCATTTTCTTTTCCCTAATAAATATTAATTAGAAGCAACTGATATATTACTAAATTGCTTCTAATTAATGCAGATTTTTTTTTACATTTTGTGATTCCCAAACTTCTGTCTATATTTCATGTCATGTTTTCTAATTGTCTAAGAACATATGAAGACATTTTTAAAACGTACAGGTAAAAAATAACTTTTTATAACTTATACTAAAATTCAGTTTTTCAATGGATACTTATTTATCATATTACCTTATTAAGGTAAATAAGTAAAATACATGTAATCACAATCATTCAATTGGATTGTACTAGATGATTGTCCAAGGCAAAGAGTTCTACACTCTCCAAAATAAAGTACTGTCACTGGGGTAGTACCCCTGAGGGAAACATAGTAAGGAAACATAATATAACCATATTTCATGACAGTTACATGTTTTAAGTTGCTGACTCCACACACCCAGTCCTGACTCCAGGCTTTCCATCTTTTTTTTTTTACCCTGGGTAAAATGCATTTAAGGTACAACATTGGACTTCAAGGACCTTTGATTTATATAATTACTACCTTGAACAAAAAAGCAACATGCACAGCACCTTTTTCCGCCAGTGTATGGCATTTTACCTTAAAGACCTTTTTAATTCCCATGTGTTTTTTTTCCATCACTGAGCTTATTCATCAGGAATTTCATGGAATTACATTCCAATACATTTATAACTTTTAAATTATAGGAGTGAGAAAAAGATGTCTCGATCTCCCAGGAAAATAATGAGATAAATGCCATAATGCCACTGAAAGACTTTGAGTGAGTGGTTCTTTAAGCTAAAGCACACTGGCCAGACAGTCTGCAACAAACACCAACAGCCTCATGTTTGTGATGTTTATAAAACAATCCTATGTACCAGATGGATTAGTGTGAATCCATTAGTGTGGGAGAACACTCAAAAACCCTGTGTTTGGGTTTGTTTGTATTTGCAAGTGTTTGTTTGATCAGTGCACTTTAGCTTAAAGAACCACTCATTTGACAGGTTCTTGATGGATTCAAAACTAGTTATTTCATGACATTAAAGGATGTTTATTTAAAGGAGTGTACCTACAGTGCACAATAATGTATTCCTTCTATCACTAGTCCAGCATGAGTTAGGGTAATGCCACCTTTACCTTAACTCAGAGTGCATTATGTCTATTCTGAATGACCTCACATTTGTTTCTATAACATGTATATATGAATTGAGTCATCTAATGTGGGAGATATAAATGTCATAGGACTAGAAACTCATCACTAATGCATAAAAATTGAGAAAGAAAATTCTGAGCACTATGAGTCATGTTGATACACCTACCTCTGGCTCTCTATGATTCAATGCTATTCAAAACTCAATGCCAAACAATCAGCACTGGCAGCTTTCATGACTTGCTTGCAAATATAAAAAAAAGAAAAAAGAAACACATCTTCTATTTTTAAGGACTTCATGGCCATGCTGTGTACGATTCCTCATTTTGGCTGAAGCAGGAAGTGTTTACCCTGGAGATAAATAATGTAAGGCATTCATGATTATTATGAAGGTAAAACGTAGCAGCAGGAGAAAAGGGGAGAATATAACTAGTGAGTGTGGTGCACATTTTATCTGTCCAGCATGATGATCTTTCAAATCTGGTACTGCCCAGTTGAGGGAATAAATATCTCCAATGGGGTTCTTTGGAATGAAGATGTGGCAGAACTATTTAGGAGACCTGAAGAATCTGTCAATCATGTGGTTACATCTGACTAAATAATGGTTACATCTGACTAAATAATGATTACATCTGATTAAATCAAATGGCAGATATGGTGGAACTATATTTGCCATTTGACTGACCCCATTAATGTTGATAATTTAGCTTTATGACTAAATGATAGTAATACCTGCCATTGTAATATTAAAAATGCTATTAAACTGAAAACAAAAATAAGTCCTAAAGTCTGTATTCTCCGTCAATTTCAGGTGTAAGTGTAAGGGATGGGAAATCGCAGGTGTGTGCGTTTGCTGCAGGGTGTGAAATTCCCTAGGCTGTGCGTTACCGTTTGTGGAAGGAGGATGGCCAGGACATACGAGGCTTTTTGAGTCCGGGTCGGTGATTCTCCACGGTCCGGTTGCAGCACAGGTAGCGCTCGGTGTCGGAGTGATAGCGCTGCTTGATGCGAATGTGGGTTCGAGGTTGTCTCCATAAATGTTTGGGAGGCTTAGCGAAGCCGGCTCCTTCTCGGCTTAGAGCTGCACACTCCATCCCTGGGGAAATACGCTTGTTTTGCTGTCCACAGTGAAGACGGGAGTGGTTTGTGCAGCTCTTGGGGTCTTGGATGACTTTCTCCGAACGCAACTTTTAGATCATCTCCGACGTGGAGCTGTCCACCGCCACGTGGTTCTGAAACGGGCAGCGGCTGTCAGGACAAGAAAAGTTACCAAAAAGACCGAGTAGATCCTTCAGCTAAAAGAAAGCTTCTACAGTCACGTCGGTTCACCTTTTAAACAAACAAACAAAAAATGCAAAAACACGCACCCGCTTCCTTCAGCTGACCAAACACACTCGTTTCATCGTGTTCCTCACACTGAGAACGTCAGAAACACACCTAAACCCAGTCAGTCCGTGCTCTGAAAGCGAAACTCTTCAGGCCGAGAGAGACCGGGACTCAAGCTGCCTGCCGAGTCCCCGTGCGTTACCAGCACCAAGACGACGATGTGCTGGAGTGACCGCCCAGTTCCACTTACATCACCACAAACACCAGCCTCTAACGCCAGCCTCGCTGTCACTATAAAAACATGATCTCCATCTGAAGCTCATTTATCCTCACAGGAACAAACCACAGCTGAGTAAAGCACAAAGCACAAATCGGGCAGGATCTGAGACACCTATGAGATGTCATGCATGATGTCGTGTATCTCCTATAAACCACATCTAAACCTGATCCAAAAATACATAAAACCCTTCAAGAACATTTAAGGCATAAAACCCTTAAATGTTCCTGAACAAAGACACTGTCAGTAATACAAAGAATTACAATGGCTTGGGCAGTTGTAAATCCTAACACAGAGATATTCCATCAGAGTATTACTGTGCAATAAAATAGTTTCAGTAACCAGAAACACTGACAGGGTAGATGGGGAAAATTGGGCATGATAGTCCACATATGTCTGTGTGGGTGTGTAATCATAATTGGTGCTGTCGTGCTCTGGCAAAATGTCCTAACCCCATCTTTTTTACACCATTTGAAAACACCAGCTGCTGTTCACATTATGTAAATGTTTCATGACTGACACCAAAATAGAGATAAAAACAGTTCAAAAAAGTGTGCTGTTTTTTCTTAAAAATTCTGTTTGTTACAACATCGTGGACATGTGAGAATTTAAAAATTCCATACAATTTAGTGGTTTATATATATATAAAGTTGTCCTGGGTTGTTTAATATGAAAAGCTCTGTTCTATAGATAATGACCAAGTCAGAAATGTTCACAACCATAGTTAAACTACCACAGAAAAAATAAAAAACATGGTTATGAATCCCTGCCTGATGCTATAGTTTTGAGAAGGTTTTGACCAAAAATGTATTTCAAAGAAAACTTTCAGATTTACAAACCCTGGATTTGTGTCACCACCACTGTAAAGAAACCAGAAAGATTTCACATCAAAGTAATCTTTCCAAAAAAAGTGGAATTCCCCTGTAATTCATAGAGAAACACCTAATTATTCCATAATAAATATCAAGAGATGATGCAGAGGTTCTGTTAGGCAATGGGTAGGGCTTTACACTTTCTAGTAAAAGAGCAAGCAGGCACATCCAGTCATTTCCAACTCTGTATTCATGTTCACATCACACTGCCCTTTAAGAGCTTTAGTAAACATAAAGGGCTAAAATGTGCCATGTGGAGCAAAAGGAAACCACCTGAGAAAAAAATCACTGCCCCGGCTCCCTCTCTCTGACCTTTCTCCCATTTAATCTTTCTGCCATTTGATCCGACAAGCAATTAACATTCATTTGAGAGGGAAGAGAGAAGATATGAGCACAGCTGCAAAACAACTAAATTACTAGGGCTTCCTGTTGCGTGTCCTGATTTGGTGTCTGTATGTTCTGAGGCAGTGACTAGCCTTTGACTTCTCCATAACTGCCCTGCGTCAGTGGAGCCCAGATGCACAATGTAATGAAATATGTGAACGCACACACAAAAGCACAATAAAGGAGCTTGCAACCTCAGGCAGTGAGAGAAATGACAGTTGCTGGGGGATGCAAACCTAACCTCTGGTTGGCCTAGCTCACAGATTCTGCTCTCTGAAAATGAGCTCTGTGCATAGAATGAGACCAGGGACAAGATTTTTTTTTAAGCTGGTTTGCATGTACTGAAGCGTTTAATTTGTTTAGAAGCCTCTGTGTCTGCTGCTTTTACAACTGCTTTTCACCACACAGGGTAAAAAGTATAGGTAGAAGTCTCTGATCCAATGTACAAAGAGCTGCTGTGGTTGCAGGTTTCAATTCTAACAAACTACCAACAAATCTAATAAATGACTGACCAACTGACCAATCCATGAGTTTTGGAGCTACCTGTCTGAGCTTGAGAAGGCCTGTCTGAACGCACAAAAGTGGTGGCTATTGGTGTCTCCCTCCTCATTCAGTCCTATAACTCACCAAAATTAGGTCTGAGAATCTGAGAAGAGTATTGCTGAAATGCTACCAGGTTGGAATGTACTGCTCCGGCTAATCAAAACTATGAAGATTGGAAAACAGCTATAAACATGACAAATAAAACTGGACAGCATATAGTAAAAAAAATAATCTCACACTAAATTTAGTAGCTGTGCACAACACCTCCTCGCTGGGTTAAATAAGATTATTACCAATGTTCTGCCAAGGTTGTCCAGCTGAGAAGAAGTTGCTATGGACAGCTGTGGCTGCGGCATGGATCATTAAATAAGCAGAATCAGGTTTGCTCCTGCCTGGTGGCGAAGAAAACTTGCCGCCATCTCTGCACTACAAAGTGAACAGTGGAATTGATGTAAATATGTCAGTTTTTCCACTCTAGCAGACAATGCCTCATTAATGTTACAGAGCTATGTGCTTTCCACTGGTGTTAGACAAATGGCTCAGGTTAGAGGTTATAGGTTAAAAAGAGCTGATGACTGACCTGTGCTCAGTTTGGGCATCACTAATTGTGTCCAGGTTCCTGGTCTCCATGTTGGCCAAGGCTGTTTTGTAGAGGGCCTCCAGGTCCAGTAGTTTCTTGGTGTCAAGAGTGGAGTGTCGTCGGGCAAGAGGAGGCAAGAGAAGAGGTCCCGAGAACCGTCTACGAATGGCATAGCTGGGCTTAGGGACTGACTCTGGCATACAAAAGCCATGAGAGTCACGTCGCCTCTGTGGGCACAAACAACGAGAGATCAAAACATCACCGATCACAGATACCACAAACCAGATTTGCTGAATCTGTGTCTTGTGATCCTGAAAAAAATATTTGTGGCAGCATAATGTATCTATGAACAATCCCATCACTTGTTATATCAATAAGTCATGTTATTTTATTCAGTAATGACAAAAACAGTGCAGACCCACCTATATTAACCAACACATTTTATGCTAATGTTTTTAACACACACTGCTTTTCAAATATAAAATGCTCTGAATATTTAATGTTTATTAACTTATTCTCAATGTTATACATCATCCTAAATTATTATGGGACAATCCTAACACTCTGAACATGTTACATTTTCTTTTAAGAGCCTCCAATAAATTATTAAAAACCTAAGAAGTAGTGATGTTGCACTGAAGTAAATTTATTTATTGAAATTTATATATCACACACACACACACACACACACACACACACACACACACACACACACACACACATATATATATATATAAACAAACATCATCAAACTTTCAAACTGTAGGATAATATTATCGGATATGCAACACAAAGGTAACACTGATTTTGAAAGAAAAACAATACGTCTTGAAATTACTTTTATATTGGATATGGCTGCAGACATGAGGACAAGCTCTTGGAATCAATCACTGCAGCAAGCTGTCCAAATATTTTTAGCCACACAGATGGGAAAACACCACTCATCACTGTGGGAGCTCTACGAATTTTCTCTGAAGCACTATGACATCCCAACTCAAATCACCCTGTCTATAAAGGCCTAACAGACTTAGGGCAGCATAATGCCTAGTTTCAGCACAGTGGAACATAGCAGAGGGATTAAGCATTTGATAAAACAAGAAAAATAAAATCTGCATGAGCAAGATGGATCTAATAACACCTCCAACTGACATCTTAGGGATGAGTTTCATCACCAGGCAAGCCCAAATATTGCTGGCATTTCATGTTGCTCATTTTTCATGTCTGCACAGTACATCTGGAGATAAATAATGTTAATTGTTTGGTCAAGCTGCCTTTAAAAGAATGCTGAGTTCATGAACTCTTCCCAAAATCGTGTCTCTGGATTGCTCAAACCTGAAAATAAATAGTAAATCCAACATGCTTTTAAATAAAGGCCCACTCTGATAGCCTCTACCACTGCTTAAGTGCTCGTTGTGTGAATAACAGGACAGAAGGACTATTTCACAGTCAGTAGTCTTTACCCTGATTTAAACATATCAAAGCAAAATTCACAAATAATAAAAAAAAAAATCACACCTTTCGTCTTGAAGCTGCTGTAAATAACCCACCTCCGATCGACACACACACACACACACACACACAGTACAAGTGTTCACACCTTCACTTTCTTACAATCCACATATCTGTTCTGTTGTCTCAGTGGACATAAGAGGTGTTAAACCATTAGAAAAGTGTGAAAGACAATAGATCATACACACACACACACACACACACATACACACACACACACACACACACACACACACACACACATCCTTTGACAGAAATGACATGAGGATATTTTATGTTGCCTTTTCCTATTAACAGGAGGCTTAGGTGATCAATCACTTGACTCGTGGCAAGAGAGTGGAAATCCCACAGTACTGGACCTCTTGCCTTCTCTCCATTTTATCTATTAGTCCAGAGGCTCAATGGCCACGCAGGGAATTGTTGATTTATCGCTCTGAACATATTGTTTGTCTAGTGCTAATTTGGGATTGCGGTGTACAGTACCCATGACTGAGGGTAACTACACTGCATAATCAATATTAAGTGTACCCCAACTCTACAACATCTTGCTTTTTGCACACAATATACTCAATACTTTACTAAAGCATTACACAAAGTGAGAGGCCATAAATTGCAGTGATTTCACTATGTTGAGGGGCGGATCGTTGCTTTACTGTTTTTATAAAACAAAAAAAATGAATACGAAGAAATATACCCGTTTATAATAAAAAACGTTAACCTTTAGTTCATTATCTTACACTTCCCTGTACTGTTGGGCAATACGATGACATTTATCACTATCATGATAAATTACAATAAATCACAATATGCTTTCCAAAATCATATTGGTTATCACTAGAATTTAAAGATCACTAACTAGCAGCAAGTTTTTACAAGAGTAGCATGAGTAGTCCTAGTGAATTGAACTGTGTGCATTTTTACATTGTCCAGTATTGCGATGTGATTTTCACATTGTCCAGTATTGCATTGTGTTTTGCTTTATATGGTCCTTTACTGTGTTACACATACTTTATTGTCATCCATTACTGCAGTAGTGCATTGTTTCCATTACTTTACACTCTCCAGAACTGAAGTGTGTATTCACGCTATCCATATTTTGTGCATTTTAACATTCTCCATTCACATTGTCGAATACTGCATTGTATGTAGTGCTTTACACTTTCTTGTGCTGCACTAGGGCACTGTGAGTACTGCCTTAAACCTTCCAGTACTTCTATCACTAACAATTAACTTAATATTATTAATCTACTAACTATTTTGTCCATTATTATTTATCTATACTTGCATGTTTGTATTGTTTTGTATACTGTTGAGAATAGTTTCAGCTATTTAGCTAGTTGCATTTAATGTCGACATAAATTTAAAGACATAATGTGGTAAGCAAGTAGACTCCAAAGAAATACATCGGTGCAATAAATACATTATAGCAAAAACCCAAAAAATATTCATCCATACATTTACACAAGAGGTAGCAGAGCCAGATGTATAAAAGAACTTTATGAAGTCCTTGTAAAGAGTATTAGCAGAGTCAGCAAGCACCAACCAGGTTAGAAAGAACTCTCCAAACCAAGCTTGTTGATAGGAATCAAACAATGTAAATAGTGTTTTCAGAATGTGTGAGTATTGACACACAGTTAAAATGTAGCCAAAACTCTACAGCTGATTTCTGCACAAATATTCATTGTCAAAGGCACAGGTCAAGAAGTTTACAATGGTGGATTTACCCATAATTAGCTGCAATTACCATAATGATCTGTAATTACTGTTATTACAGCAATTAGAAAAACAAATTGGTAAAAGTGACCAGTGGTTTGCAGCCTGTCTCTGAATACTGTGGCACCGGGGGTGGATTGTTAGTTTTTGCAAATTACCTTCATCTGCAGTATATTTCACATGATCTATTTACATGCTATTTCTGCCTTAGAGGCATGTATTGATGCACTTGACCAAAATATGAAATACCATCATGGTTGGTATAAAAAAATAGGTAAACTGGTTAATTCTGTAATGTCACATTAAGACAGACATGGTGTCACATTTAGCTCTGTGATGTTGTAGTAAGAGGGTGCAACTGCAACCAGGTCTTGTGTATAAGATGCAAGCGGTTCCATTTACAATCCAGCGACACTGTATTCTTTACTTATTACCTGTACTGCTATAACAGCTAGGTATGCTTATATACATGACCAGTGCTCTGATACAGTAATTTATTGTACATTATTAATTTCTGAATGATCTGTATTTATAGATAATTAAAATGTAATATACACTGATCGGTCACAACATTAAAACCACAGAAAGGTGTCGTGACTAACATGGATTAGCTGTTATGGCAGCTGTCAAGAGGTAAAATTTATGAGGCAGCATACAGACCATAAGTTCTTAAAGATGATGCATTGGTTGCAGGAAAAATAGGCAAGCAAAAGGATCTGAGAGACTCTGACAAGAGTCTGGAAGACTGGGTCAGATCATCTAACTTATTTGGTCATGTGGGGTACTCACAGGATGCAGAGGTCAGTACCTACCAAAAGTGGTCCATTGAAGGACAACTGGTGAACCAACGACAGGGTGATTGGTGCCGAGGTAAAGTGATATATGTAGGGAACAAAGGCTAGTCTCTCTGTTCCAGTCCCACAGTAAAGCTACTGCAGCACAAACTCATGAAAAATATTAATGCTTCCTTTAACAGAAAAGTATCAACACACTTTTTAGGGGCTGCAGCTGCTCAGAGTAGACAAATCACAATACCCATGCTGACCTCTGGATCACTGACTACTGGAAGAGGGTGGCCTGGTCTGATGTGGATAGTGGAGTGCATGTGTGTCGCTTACTAGGGGTCAGCATGATGATACTATGTGCACAATGTGAGGAAGGTAAGCCGGAGGAGGCAGTGTGATGCTCTGGGCAATGGCCCACTGGGAACACGTAGATCCTGACATTCATGTGGGTGTTAGAGTAAACCCCTGCATTTGGTGGGGTTTACATTTCAAGAACACCTGCGTATATGTAACGTTTGGTCAGGCAAAGAATCCAAATGCAGAGGGTAAAGTTAAGGTCTTTAATAATAATCCACAAGGCAAAGGGGATAATCCAAGTCCAGAACCAGGGTCAAAAGCCAAAAAACACAA
>JBBJLR010110471.1:0-22051 GCA_037577145.1 Brachypetersius gabonensis | reverse complement strand
CTCTCTCTCTCTCTTTCTCTCTCTCTCTCTCTCTCTCTCTCTCTCTCTCTCTCTCTCTCTCTCTCTCTCTCTCTCTGCAGGACTGAGTGCGATCCTAGCGGAAGTGGTAGAGGAGGTGAGGTTGTCTATAGATAAAGACATTAATGGGGCGGATCTTCTCCATAGCCTGCTCAGCGCTCCCTGGCTCAACTCATTGCTTAGGGTCAGTCATTAAGCCGTACCTTTCATGTCTGAATTTCAGTCTCTGGCAAATTCAGCACCGTCTCCCTGAAGCTTTTAATCAGGTTTTCTCAACCCAGTCCTCGGGCGCTAGCAGACAGACCACATTTTGCTTTTACACCCTTAAAAAGTGTGACGAACTGGTGGAAGATCCACTTTTGGCTCTCTGAAGACCCTTTCAATAGATTTACTGAAGGGATGGTCTAGTATTTTTCCACCTCGTCTCTGTCTCCCACATCTGTAAGGTGTACTCCGTTCCACAGCTGTCTTTTAGGCGCTTTTTCTTTTACTTAATGAAAGAACATCCCTCAATAACACAACAGCTTACAACTGTGTACTACATGTATGGTAGATTAGGAGGAAAAATAAGTAAAGAGTCGTTCATTGGTCTCTTGGGAAACATGTACTCAGTGTTTTTAATGGGTTAATGAAATAAAGTGGATATTCTGAAATTTTGTAAGTTTGGAATAAGATTTGATCTTTGTCCAAAAGTCAAAAGTTCGAACGCACCTTCTCATTCAACAATTTCCTTTGTGTTAATTATTGGCTACATCACCTATTGCTCTAATGACAGCTTTGCACACTCTTGGCTTTTTTCCATCAGATTCATATGATTTTGACCTGAAATGTTGTTTAATTAGCAGGTGTTCATTGTCAAGAGTTCATTAGTGGAATTTCTTGCCTTCCTAATGTGTTTGAGATCATCAGTTGTGATGGTCGGGCTGGTACGCAGTTAGTGATCCTATTCGACTACGATTCTACTCCACATTATAGCAAGAACAACTTAACTAAAAAAGAAACATCATTACCTTATTACAAAACATATTCTGGTTTGCTTAAGTCTTTTTGTTTACTGCATAATTCCAGGAGTTCCTTTATCATTTTGTTTGTTTTTCGTATTAATCAACAATGTAGAAAATAATAACAAAGAAAAAACAACGAAACAGAGAAGAATCAGTGAAGGAGAAGGTGTGTCCAAACTATTGACTGGTAGTGTAAATTTCAATTTGCAAATAAGGACATACATGCATGTGTGATTTTCCTTTGATTTCTCTCTGCCAGGTGTATGAGTGTCTGGTGACGTACAAGAGGACATCTCCCAGTCCATTTCTTCCCTTTGCTTCCATACTCTCTCAGGAGGTTAGCAACTCGTCTCACCAGTACAGAAACATATCCACTTATCGTCGCTGACCGTCTTATCGTCTGCTCTGTCCTCTCTGGCCTGTCCACAGATCATGGGGGATATGAGGTCACTGACTGCCCCCACCCCAGAGGCACAAGAGCTCAACATGCTGCTGAGAGCACCACATTTTCAGGTGTGTAATATGAAAGAATGTCTTCAGTAGATTGAAAATAGGATTGCTTAAAATATTTTGAAATGCAGCTTCACGATAAGAACAAAATACCATATTGCCAGATTCTTTCTACATTGTCTTTGTAGAAATTAGCAGTTGCATAGTATATTAAATTGTATGTGCTTTGTCACGAGTTCTAATCTTATTGATTGATTGTCATCTTGTTAAAGCTAGTGTGTTGAATGTGAACACCCAGAATGTTTATGGATATCATTCACTCCACAGGCTTTGCTTTCCACGCATGATTCTGTGGCTCAGAAGGACTACAGCCCAGTTCTACCACCCCTCCCTGATGACTTGCCTGAGGATGAGGAGGCCATGAGGATAGTCTGCCTCGTAAAGAACAAGCAGCCCCTGGTAAGGAGAATCAGGCATCTTGTATGCTCCTCAAGTGCTTATAGAAGAGTCTTCTTTAGTACCAACCTGTTGATTACTTATTCTGTTATAATACATCAAAATATATGAAGTGTTTGCTCACTGTGTTGTTTTGTGCTGTCTATCATGAGCAGCAATTATTGGAGTGTAATACAACAATGTTATTTCTAATGCTATTTAGATTTGAGATTTTCCTTTGAGTTGGTGTCTTCAATATGTTAGTCATCATTTGTTTCTACTTTTCAGTGCTTTGCTACTGTTTTTGTTCTAGTCCTCTGTTTGTGGCTTAGGATTTGGTATTCAGTAAAAAGCTGTGTTTTCTCTTGGAATCACTAATTAAGAGTAATGTGTACTGTTTTTTTGGTAAGTGATAGAATTGTAACAGCCTGGTCTGACTTCTAAATAAATAGTTCAAATATAGTTTAATATGTAAATATTTTTATTTGCTAAAAACACCATATAGCAGTAGAATAAATGCAGACACCCATGACCGTGGGGAAAATTAACAAGAATTTCTTGAAAAAGTAATTGTCAGATACTGATTTTGATGCCCTTAACCATCATGTGTTTAATTATTTTTATTCCATCAACAGCGCACCTGATTTAACATAAAGAAATTAGGTATTCGTTAACATTCGTTAGTAGCAAACTTAAACAACCTCTACAAACACGTCAGCATACATACAGGGCAGCTGGTGGCCTGGTGGATAGGGAGTTTACCCTGTGATCAGAAGATTGTGGGTTTGGATCTCAGGTCAGGTACGCTTGAGCAAGGTAACTTACTGTTTTTTTTGTTCATAAAAAACACTAAGAATTAATGACATACTGTTTTATTTGTTCATTTGTAGCTTTTGTCAGTCGAACGGAACTTGCCTAGTTCTGTATAATATTTTCAAAATGTAACTTATAGGAGTGTCTGAGGAGGTATTTGCTAGAATAGTTTGAGACATTTTGTGAGGGCTTCTCCCTGAAGGCCTCAGGGGGTCTGTCAGCTTCCTCTGGCCCACTTCACACCCCTCCTGTAGTTCAGCCCCCTCATTGCCCAGCTAACAGTCTGCTGGCAGCTGTAGTCTGTGCTGCTGTAATGGCTTGCTGCCAAAATCTGCCCCAGCCACCTGCAGCTCAGTTCCTGTGGGTAACAGGTTGAGGCATTGAGGCGTTGAGTCATGGCTGCTTTCTGTGTCTATTAGTGTCAATCTGTGTTTGATATCTTCATGACAGAATGCTGAGCATTCAATCCCTTGCCATTTCTGCAGTACTTTGAAGCCATTTAAGGGTTTTTCTGTATTTAAAATGAATTTCTTTAGCACTTTTTTTTCATCGCCAAGCTTGTTGAAGTACTGCATGCCCAAGGCCATACTTTTAAAAGTAGACAGGCCAGTCAGGGATTTCAGGAGTGCCACTGAAAAACCACCTGTGGTTTAATAAAGCAGTGCTTCCCCGCCATGGTCCTAGAGGCCCACTTCCATGCACACTTCAGAGCTTACTCTGCTTTAATGCACCTCCTTCATCTGACTAAGGGGGTTCCAGTGAGCTGACAAGTTGAATCACGTGCTGGTTGCAGAGAAGGCACTAAAATGAGCATGGTAGGGTTTGTTCAGTAACCGAGTCACTGCCCTGCAGAACCTGTAAATGAATGGTTACAAAGAGAACCATTTCTGTAAATGCATGTCTGAGTCTGTGTGGCTTTTTAATTTAAAAGAACATGTAAAATTGTATGTAATACTGTTCAAAAGCAAACTTAAAAAAAAATCTATTTAGGCAAATATGTACTTACATATGTGGTAAAAACACCAAAAAACTATTCGAAATACTTTTTTAAATTATTTCAGTGCTGATTTTTCACACCAGTCACTGGATTGTAGCTACAAATAACACTGGCCTGCCTTGAGGAGAGGTTTAGGAATGTTCACTATGTTATGTGCGTTATTTGAATCATTTTGGTCGCACTTTGTAAGTAAAAGCAATTCTGTATTGTTGAATCTGCTTTGAAATCCAATCTAATCTTTGTTATTTTCATTCTTATACCACCAACTACCTTCTAAAGACTACCTTCTCATGAACATCATTTACATTTATGGCATTTAGCAGATGCTTTTATCCAAAGCGATGTGACCTAGAGGAAGATGGCAGACAGAGTGGAGGGGAGCATTCAGGCACTGAACCTGCTGGTAGAGGAGGAGGACGAGCTGCAGAGTCTGATCACAGACAGTCTGTCGTCTGAACCGTCTCGTTCTCCTAGACCCTCAGATGTTCCAGAACCAGAGCAAATGTCTTTTCAATAATAATGTGTCGTAATAATCCTGTCAGGAATTTTAGAAACCATGACATGCTGTCTTCTGCTTCTTCAACATCCTCCTCCTCCTCCACCTGCTCCAGCTCTCAAAGTTCATCTATGGAAGAGTTCCTGACATCACAGGATCCTTTTTTGGAAGCAGCGTAAAAGTAGTGTCCTTTAGAAATGGTAAAGGACAGTCTATTTTCTCCAGTGGTTCAACAGCGTCAATGCTGTGGAACAGTAGACTGCCTCTCCACTTGGAAGAGAAAGTCAAAGATGAAGAAGTAATTGAAGCTGAGTTGCCTTCTCCTTCCTAAGTCTGACTGACTTTTAAAGCTCTTCTGACGTTACTCACCAGTGCAGATTGGGGTTAACAGGCAGTAGTTCTTACATTTTGCCTTCAGACTTTATTTGGTTTCATGAGCAAGTGATATCAGTGTCAGTGTCATTTTGTATTTATTTTTGTATTTATTCTTTCATTCTTTACCATTAATCACACCTTATTTCAGTCCTCTCATTCCAACCACTTGTCCATGATTAAAAGTGACATGAGGACCTTTTCATTTTCAGTACTGGTTATTAAGAGGAGGTCCTGATAATAAATTTAAGGAGTTCTTTATTTCTTTTTTTCTCTGATTTGATAGGGAGCAACTATTAAAAAGGATGTGAAAACAGGGGAGATCTTTATTGCGAGGGTGATACATGGAGGACTGGCAGATCACAGTGGTGAGTGTGGTGGCTATTGTTTGTATCTGTTCTTCGACTGTTTCCATCTCCTGGAATCCCTGCTGCATGTCACTAATGGAAGGTCCTCCATTTACACCTCGGGTTTGGAATCACTGTTCTAAGTTTAGAGTCACAGTTTTTATTCATATAAGAGCTTACATAAAAGTTTGTGTTTAAACTTATGAAAGGTAGGTATGTTGAAAATGATGATTCATTACTTTACCTAATTTAGAGTTGTTAATAAACAGAGCCAAGAACATTTTATAACAAAGTATAATATATTTAACATCTGAAATGAAGTGCATTGGAAAAGTGGTGATCAAATCTCCTAGAAATTACTGCACATAGATAATCAGTCAATGTTTATTGAATCAGTCTTTGCTGTTCCCAGAAAATATTAAATATTAAATCTTTAATTCATTTCTGTTGTCTTACAGTGTCTGGACATTATATCTACACTACCTAAGACATTGTGACTGAAAGAATGATTATTATTGAGACAAGGGACTCCAGACTATTTAAAGTCACTGTATGTTTAGAGAAGCAGTTTTACAGGATGCATTAATGCTGTAACAGTGTGTGCATTGATTTCTAAGGTCTCCTCCATGCTGGTGATAAACTGGTGGAGGTGAATGGAGAGCCAGTGGAGGGTCTGGAGCCTGTGCAAGTCATTCAGATTCTGGTAAGAAAGACATTTCTTTATGGAAAGATTGCATTATACTGTACCATACTGTTTCTCTGATACTACTCTTTTCTTTGCAGGTGCATTCTGAAGGAACTATCCTGTTCAAGGTGATTCCTAACTCACCACAACCTGCCACCAACCAAACAACTGTAAGTACAACTGACAGTTAATTTGACTTCACCCTTAAAACCGCTACATCTTTGCTGATGCAGAACTGCTTAAAGGTTTATCAGCATTCCTGCTGTAGAGAAGGGATACTGACAGTATCAGTTTAATTTTCTATGACTGTTTTCACAGACAAATGTGCTTTAGTTCATGCGCTCATCTGCAACACTTTTAGGGCAAAAGTCTGTTAAATATATTGATACATTTTTTTTTATTTTTATTTTTTTACTTTCCACTCATCCCATCTTCTCTGTGCATAGCTGTATGTGAGAGCCATGATAGACTACAATCCACTACAGGACCCTTCCATTCCTTGCCGGGATGCAGGTATGGCCTTTAGCAAGGGGGACATGCTGCAGATTGTGGACCAGAAAGACGCCCAGTGGTGGCAAGCCAGGAAGCTGCCCAATGCTACAGCCTGTGCAGGCCTCGTTCCATCCACCAGACATTTCAGGAGGTAAGACGTTTCCAAATAATGCAGTCAAAGAAAAAACTCTGAGCAAGCATTCCATGTATGGTCCTTTCGGAGAAATGAAACCAGTGATATCAGCATATCTTTTTAATGAGTTTGCCAGAGTTGCTGCAAGGTTCATGTCTCTTTTTACCTCCTATTTCCTCGTTGTAGCAAGAAGAGGGAGTTCTGGTGGTCTCAGCCTTATCAAGTCCACACATGTATAAAACCTTGTAAGCTGATTCATAACACACATGAAGACATACAGACAGACATGCAGCCTGGCACTACTGCAGTTTACCCAGTCTATTATTATAGTAAAATAATAGAATATTAAAGTATAATAAAATATCTTCTCCAGATGTTAAATGAGTTTTATCTTCAAGCTAATCTAGTCACATATTAAAGATCCTTGACATGAATGAACTTTGCATGTTGACATCCTGACAAGATGAGAATTTTTGCTTTGGTTTTTATTGCATGCCCTGGTCTTATGTGCAGTGAGTGCAGCTGATGTTGGTATGTACCAACTTTGTTAGCGTTGCTAGTGAAGTGTTGGTGCTGTTTTTTATAGATTGCATAGATTTACTGGTTTACTGTGCATATAATAGTGTTTTGAGGTTCTGTAGTATCAGAAGAACATTGTGATATCAAAAGAAATACCAGAACAGATGCCTTTCCTTAAATCATGATCATGGCTGTCTGTTCTCTCTTGTGTCTGAAGGAGAGGAGGAAGACGCTTTTGAAGAGAAGTGTGCAGAAGCAGGTGATATATACATTGTCTTTATTAAATGATCTAAATGAGATGAATACAATGTTGTATACAATATTTAATGATTCTTTATTTGTTTGCAGATGAAGAAGGTTTTGAAATTGGTAGGTAAGTCTTTTTTAGTAGAGTAGAGTCTTAAAGCCTGTGTACCAAAGCCCTTTATGGCCTGGGATACAAGAAAGTTTGACTGACAGTTAGGGTTCTTCTCCATTGTTAAATTGTGCAGTGATGTTAGTGGCTCCTCTAAAAAATAAAAAATGATTTGCTTGAACAAAAGGATATATGTTGTGTACTTGTTGTGGGGAACACCACTGATCTCTACACGCAGACTGAGCTTTGATTATGCCAATAATAGTTCTTGGGTGAGACTCCAATGCTACATTTACCAGCATTTGTAACATGACTAAAATAAAGAAAGTATTAGTCTCTCTGGATAAAAGTGTCTGCCAAACACCTAAGCGTAAATGTTAATTAGTTTGATGCACTTTGGGGTGATGTTAATAACAATAAGGGGCAACTGGTAGCCTAGTGGTTAGGGCATTCGCCCTGTGATCAGGAAGACGCGGGTTCAATTCCCAAGACCACTAGGCACCTCTGAGGTATCCTGAGCAAGGTACCGTCCCCACACTCTGCCCCCCGGGTGCTCTGTTCCTGGCTGCCCACTGGGTCACTTGGTGAATGGGTTAAATACAGAAGAAGAATTTGGTGCTGCTCACACTGTGTGCTGTGGTGTCACTTTCACTTGCAAATGACACGTTGCTTATTTGTTTTTTATGAAGTTGTGACAGTTTGGAGGGACCTGGTCAGATTACACAAAGATTATCACCACCTCTACATGAAACAAAATTATATGATATTTTATCAGATTTGAATACAACAAAGACTTTTTAAAATTGAGAAAAAGAAAACAAATGTACATGTATATGTTTGGGCACACTTTCAGTCTGCTTGGTACCCATTTTTGCCACTTTTCTTCACACAACACTTTAGTTCAGAAGTATTCATAGCTCATCTTGATTTTACAGCAGATCTAGGGATGATCAAAGCTTATTTTCGTCTGTGATGTGCTGAAGTAGTTAAAGATCAGTGCGTCATTGTAATATTCCATTTCTTTTCTTCAAAGTTTCTTAATTTGCTGTGAAAGAGTAGCTTCCAGCAATTCTTCTTAACTTCCATTTTTTAATGACAGTTCTACCAGTGTAAAGTACAAGGAAGTGTTTCTAAATCTTTGAAAATCTTATCTTGCTTTTTAACAGTCAGTGGTCGTTAATTTCAGATCCTCAATCAACACCACATGCCATTCTAAAGATAATTTTTCATTTGTATATTTTGAAACTTTAGAAGTCACTCAAGACCAGCATGTATTCAGAAAATTGATTGATTGTGTATTATTGGAAACACATATTCCACATTTTGAACTGTAGTGTTCTGAGTTTTTTGCTCTTGTTTATGACGTTGCGTTGCTCTCTTCTGTTCTAGAGGCGGCTGAATATGGTGCACATATGGAGGGCTTTTATATTGGTATGCGTTTTGAATTTTTGTGAATTAATAGGTATTCATTTTACCTGACATGTCAAGGTTGAATGACAAAAATGACACACAAAAAAAACGCAATAATCACAGGAGTGATAATTTAATCACTGTTATTGAGCATTTGATGGACTGATTGTCTGTGCAGCTGGGTTTCGGCACAGTCTGCGCTTGTGGAGGAGGAAGGCTCTCAGTAAGAGGGGGCAGTCCTGTCACTCCTGCGGCCCCAACAGCACCTCAGCCAGCCCCTACGAGGAGGTGCTGAACTGCCAGCACAATATCAAAGACCCCCCACGCCTCATCGTCCTCACAGGTAAGAGCTCTTCTGTGTGTTCAAGTACTGTTGAAGTGTGAATCGAGACAATAACAGCTGGGAGAGTCTTTTAAGGATGCTTAGGATAGTCGGGGCTTCCTAGTAGTCTGAACACATTTGTTTTCATGCATGAGTTTTCATATGTGCATATAAAAAGAAATGTTTCAGCAACGATTTAATTTTAGAGCAACAAAGTAGTGGGTCTGTCACATGATCTCAGAAGAGATATAGGTGGGATTGCCTATAAAAAAAATCAGTTCATTGAAACGTACAGTGAATGATCAAATGGTGTATATTATATAACACACTGAGGGGTCTTTAGTTGGCTTGTCAAAAAGGTTAGAATGATAAAACACAGTATTTCTACACAGGTCTTGATACAAGAGCCAGACCGCAGTAATCTAATCACTGACGCAGCTGGTTTAAGCTCTAATCATATATTGTAAGCAGTAACGTATGATAATTAAAAATAATGTTATTGTGGAGTAGGCTCTTATATTGTTCATTTTCCATTGTCTTTCTCAGGTCCATCAGGAGTAGGAGTAAATGAACTACGCAGGAGGCTAATCAAAATAAACCCCAACACCTTCCAAGGGCCGATACCCTGTAAGTGTGATAAGCTCACCGTTTTTCTTAACTGATTAGAATGTATATTTTACACCACATTAATAAACTGTTATAATTGCACTCATGTAATAGACAGTACTGTGCAAAAGTAAGAGGCCATCATTTATACAGAATAATCCACTTGCTCAAGGAAAGGAAAAATGAAGAGAAAGTGTGACTCCTAACAACCACGCGAGAGCTGGTAGACCACCAATACTGTCACCATCAGATAAACTGTACTTAGTTTTCATCTTTGAAAGAAAATAAGGCTCCAAGCTACAAGACATATTAGCAAAAAAAGAACAACAAAAACAAAAGATGTTTACAAAATGATTGACACACCCAGGCTGTGCAAAACTGTTAATAAATGTGTTTGAAATTACTTGGTTCAAATTCCATTAAAATAGTCGAGGCTATACTATAGGTACAGCTAAAGCGAGGACAAACTAAATACTGTAAAAATATATTTATATCTAAAAATAAATGTATGTCTATAGCTTTCGAGGCTTACATGCAATTTTGGGGGTTTTTTTCCCTGATGCCAATTTTTGTTTTTTGCCTGATACCAAAATTAAAGTAATGTATTTTAAGTGTAAGTTCCAGATACGTTTTACACTGTATGGATTGAATGCTGATTGTTGGAAACAGCAGTGTAACTGTGGTGTAATCTCACCCCAGACACAACACGGCCCCCCAGGAGTGGAGAGGTGAATGGACGAGAATATCACTTTATTACCAGAGAGTTGTTTGAATATTTGATTGTTAACCACAAGTACGTACCGTTTCTTATTTGTTTATGTTTTGTTATGATATCATTTCTTTCTCAGCTATGGAATCATTTTTCTGATGACATCTAAAAATGGCTTCATTTGTTATTAATTTGCTGTACCTTCAACAAAACTGGGTTCATGTGAACGAAAACAGTGATTTTAAACTTTTTAATGTTTGAATGTTTAGTTCTAAACCAGTTTGTTTTTTACCTTTTCATGTATGATGACATTATGTAAATATGGCCCTGCTGAATAACATGAGCGTGTCTTTGTTATTGCTTCAGATTTATTGAATATGGGGAGCATAAGAGTCACCTGTACGGCACCTGCTTTGACTCAATCAAAGATGTTCTGGACAGCGGGAAAACCTGCATCATCGACATTGAACCTCACGTAAGTGTATCAATGATTATCTCAGTTATTTCCAATAATGAAGGAACTGAACGATGACTGTGTGTCTGGTCAACTCTAGTGCATCCATGCAGTGAGAACAAAGAAGATGAAGCCCTACGTCATCTTTGTGAAACCTCCATCTCTTGAGCGCATGAACTTAACAAGGAAGGATGCCAAGTTTACTGCTAGCAGCTATTTCAAGAGGACTTTCAGTGTAAGAAGACATCCTGCAGTCTGTTCAGTGATTTTAATCTGTTATTAGTGATTCAATGAAAGAACTAATTTGCCTCCCATAGAGTAATTGAATATATTTTTGCAAGGAGTGTGGGAACAATCTTTTTCAAATTGGAAATAACTTCCATACTAATTAAATGCTTTTCCTAGAAGCATTTGTTAAAGGTAGGGACCATTAAAAAAACCTTATTTCAACAACGTGCTGCTGTGTCTGCATCAGTCATCTTTAATGCCCCTCTTTTCTCTCCCTCTGTCTGAGCCAGGATGAGGATTTTGAGGGGATTGGAGAGGCGGGCAGGATGATGGAGGCGCAGTACAGTCAGTTTTTCGACTGTGTGATTGTTAATGACAGACTGCAGGACGCATGCATGGATCTCTTTGCAGCTATACAGCACGCTCAGCAGGAGCCGCAGTGGATACCAGCCAGCTGGCGCAGCCTTGATGAAGCTTGATACATTCACAAGCACAAACACACTCACAAGCACACACACAGACAGATACACACAGCCTGCCAACAAGACCAAAGAGGAACATTAAGATGAGTTAATAGTTACTTTTACTAGAGCATTGGTTTAGAAAATGGACCTGTGCCCTTAATCATGAACTTCACAAGCCTGCACAAGCCTCGTGTTGGTGGTTCAGAAAGTGTCAAATGTATTGTTCAGGAGCAGGAGTTTACACTAGTTTCACACAGTTTGAGTTCATTATATTGCAGATTTGTCCATGTGCACAAATCTTTGTGGATTGTCTATTTTTATTTTTTGTATACAAACTGTCTTTCTGTGTTAGTTGTGTGTATCTGCTCATAACTGTTATCTAAAAATCATGTGCTAAATTATTTAACTACAGAGACCTTGTATCTTTAGGCACTTCGCTGTCTGCCACAATAAAACATTTGTTCAAGTTTCTTTCATTTAATGATATAATATGCCTAGGATAAGACAATATAGTTTGATAGACATTTTAACTTAAAGCAAAATATAAAGAAATGGGTGAGTGAAGACTTTTGCACATTATGTGTACATTTAGTCCATACACCCTGCACGGATGTGTTTTGTTTTATTTTTCTATTTTAAATTGTTCAGCTATGAAAGGTGGAAATACTGTACATCCTTTTCCACTGGGACATAATTGATATAATCAGACCTTAAAGAGCATGTTGTTTCAAATCTAGTTGATGTACATAAACTCATACCTTGTCAGTAGAGTGTCTAATTGTGTACAGAAAGAAAATAAATGTGAATTAATTATTATAGCTTTTATTATATTTCGCTCCAGTATGTGCATGTCTGAGTGCTGTTTTTCACCTTGGAAGACTTGCTACAGTTTTGTACCCCTTTACTGGGGAAAAAAGGAATATAGTGATTTGATCTCTTCTGTTTGTGTGTGATTTTGTGTGTTTGTGTTTGTGTGAAAGAACTGCCAGTGTTGTGTTAAATAACAGCTTTTAAGAATAAAGTGGATGTGTGCAGCTTGTTCTCTCTATAGCAGGAGAATGATGCGCTGCTGTGTGTGTTTATATCTTTCTGCATGTCCTCTGAACACACACACACCAATCTCTGCCTCACTAATTCCCTGCTTGGCAGACGCACGCCTGTGTGGATTTAGTGCAGGATTAGACGGCCTCGGAGCAGCTCCGGGCCACCCTCCTCCTTCCACTCCGCCATATCCAGCACCATGACTCCGACCTGAGCACAATGGGGAGAAAACAGGCAGTAAGTCAGCCTATCTGTCACTCACATAGAGATTATCCAGCAGGAGACCCTACTGTAGGTAATGAAGCACATACACTTGCTTTGGGTTCCATGTTTTAGAGGAGCGCTTCGGCTCTTGACTGTATCTGTGTGTGTGTGTGTGTGTGTTGTAGGAGGATTAATGTAGTCTTTCAGTATGACATATTATTGATTCCATTCTTCATCGGGAATATACAGACAGCTATATATCAGAAACCCGTTTTTGTAAAACATGAGGGGCTGCATCCTGAATATAATTTACATTTAAAAGTGTACAACCTTCCAGACAGTTTGATTTCAGTTCCTGCATCTTAGGTTTAAGAGTGTGCATATACTTTCCAAATAAAGTTCTATTCTTTTTTTTCCAGGGTCACCTTTCTTTAATTACCCTTCCATGTTATGTAGGGTTTGTGTTTGGGTTACCTTGTTGTCTTTTTAATCTGGTTGTTTTAAGGACTGCTCTTCTGCCTGAGCTAAGCTCTATGACACCAATTGATGTGTAGTACGCTCTGAGAGTCCTTTGGTTGGCAAAAACGAATACAACATTATTAATTAATGAGTACGGTTCAATAAAGCATTATTTGGAACTTAAAAAATATATATTATAGCCATCAGATTAAAGAAGTGCAAAAGTGAAACGTATGGCAACGTCTCAGTGCTCTCTGAGCTATTGTGAAGTAATGAGGGCTTTGCATTTTACATGTGAAGTCAGTGCACTGGAGGGGAAAACAGTAGATATACAGTAAATGTTAGTGAATTAAGTAACGCGGTTTGTGAAACAGTTCTGAGTAGTGTGTTCTATAGTGTGTAGTGTGTGTAGTGTGTAGTGCATTCTTGGCAAGCGAGTGTGTTTGGATGTGTAATCAGGGGACGTGATTGGATTGTGATCTCATCAGCTTACCTGTGCCGCGCGTGGAGACTGTAGAAAGTATTTCTGCTCAGCATTGCTACTCAGCATGGCCTACATTATAACCGCGACTATAACCTGTTCAAATCATTCTGGTCACCTTTAGCTGGGTTACTGATTTGATTTTTTTCACTGGGTTTCCTCTGCTTTCACCTTTCAGCGGAGACTGTCAATGCCAAGGTCAGTTTCCTTAACACAAACTCTTTCTTGACTGTTTATGTAAAGTTGATACCATATTTTCAGCGTTTTGGATCCTTCCAGTGGCATCTTGTCTGCTTGTACTTACGAGTCCGTCTTTAACTACAGAGATGATGATAACTAAACAGATAACAAATGATAACTTAATTACCTCTATTATGTATGCACTGAATTTTTCAATTTACTCGGAGACATAATGTTTTCTGAGCTTTCCCATAAGGAAAAAAATCACTGATCAAACTAATCAAATCATATGGCCATAATGTAAGAATATATCATTGAATGTATAATTGTAATAGTCTTTGTGTCAAATAGGACTGCTGATTTTTGTATATGTTTGTTTTTGTATATTTTGTATATTCGACCATGTAGGGGAGAGTGGGGTGAGTTGTGCCAGTTTTACTTAAAGTTGCTTTAAAGCCAGGCTGTGACAGTAATGCTTCCAACTAAAATATGCACATATATTTCAGGATGTGGGGCATCCCTGGGAATCACGTTGGATCTGAAATATAGTATTTAAGAAATATAGCTTTCTGAAAAAAAGGTCTTGTGGCACAATTTGCCCAATTTGGGAAAGTTGTGCCGTTGGAGAGAATACATTGGAGTAAATTGTGCGATTGATTATTGAAGTAAAACAGTATGTTTTGATCTGAAACTGTAATTCTATATAAAAGCTAAACAAATTCTAAACAAAATTGCTCTTTAAGGTTTATTTAAAGTTATTTTACAACATCAAAGGCCAATAACTGCCTATTAAAGGCAGTAGCTCTATTTAGAGAGGTTGCTTCAGGAGTGTGGCATGACAAACGGTGGCGTGCTTTAAAGGCCGTAAACCAATCTCGTCCTAGAAAAGATTAAAATTTCTTAGCATTATTAGCATATCTCTTAATTTGTCCCTTATTGAGACATTGCAGTTTACATTCAGATTTACATAAGTTGAAGCTATATGATCTAAATAAGTAACCGTTTTTGCTTCTCTGTGAACTATCTGCATGATGAGAACTGATAATGAGCATTTCTTGGGGAAATAATTATTAATGTTCTGGAAAAATGCACCATCCAGCAGTTTTGAGCTAACATAATACTATCTGTGTAGACTCATAGTGTCGGTTCCCAAAGCCTTAAAACATGTGTGAAATGTTTTCAAACGTGTCTATAACTTTCCAGACACAACAATCAAAAAACCTTGATCATAGAAATTTCACTTTGAAAGGCAAAAAACTGTTTTTTGCTTATCTCTCAAGCAATGAGGCTCTCTTTTTGGCAGGATGAGTAAAATGGCTGACTCTTCAAAAATGTGTGCTCACATGACCAATTTCTTCTATGATTCCCTAGAAACAGGGTGTGCTCCCCCCACACCCCACCCCCGGCACAAATCATCCCACATTCCTCTAACTGGTAACTTTACAGGAGAAGGTGAAGCATTCCTCACTGGTCCAGTCACCCAGAATTACTTGGAATAAAAGACAGCTGCTGTGTTACAATTATGTGAAAAAAGAAAAAAAGAAAACAATGGAGGGTTTTTTTGACAGCGACAAAATGCTGTTCATCCTACTTATCTGTATTACACACACCTAAATCTGACTCTGATGTTAAACAATCAGTTTTTGTTTTTCTCCTTTCACTCTTATTCTGCCATGATGATGAAAATGATGGTGTAGTCAAGACACAGGAGGTAAGTTAGCAGATCTGTGGCTGACACTTTTGACCAGCAATTTCTTTATAATGCATCTCAAATAGAAAGTAAATATAATCTAGATTTGTTTTTTTTAAAACGTATTCTTAATTATATGCATACCTTTCATAACCTAATGATTTTTCCTCATTACCTTTATTACCTCCCTAATTTGATCTTAAATACTAACTATGATTACTGTAGTGTATCTAATTAATTGTTTACCTGGGTAGGACAACATAAAGTGTGCAACTCTTAGCACAGGTTTTTATCCTGCGTCTGCTCTGCACCCAGATGAGATCCCAATCGCCAAACCCAAGAAGAGAAAGGTTAAGAAGGAAGTCAATGATGTGGAAGAGCCAGAAGGTGAGGACTGTTTATTCATTTATTTAGCAAGTGATCAAATTAATTTATATTGTTACTGATTTATCTGCTGTGAACGTATTCACTTTTAGACCTTTTGTATCCTTCTGTATTCTGTTGATATTGCTGATCTGAGAGAATAATAGGGGCCTGAATGCTTGGCGCCTAAAGTGGGACAGTGTGGAGCCTCTGATATGCATTGAGGTTTTTTTCTGCTATGGTTTTGGTCCCTAAAACGAAAGGGTTACAGCAAATTAATACAAAGTTGCTCTGACTGAGTGTCAATCACTGTGCCCCCACCAACAGGATATGAGGGGTAAATGAACTGAAGTGATACAATTGGTATGAAAATTATGTAACAGTGCTGCGCGCCACCAGTTGAAGAAATGTCTTTTGAAAGAATGATGTTCCATCCCTCCAGTACAGTCCCAGAGACTTGTAGAATCTATGCCAAGGCTATGAAGCGGTTCTGGTGTAGTTATTTGTAGTTTTTATTGTTCTTATCTTTCAGTATGCAAATATTATGAGAATAGTTTGTGAATTATGATTGTATTCAAATATATGTAATTCAATGGAATGTATAACATTGTCAGCTTGATTTTATTTAGCATATATGCTACTGTTTTATGAGTTTCAACAATGCTGACAATGTATAACATACAATGTATAACATTGTCAGCATTGTTGACACTCATTAAACAGTAGCATAGATGCTAAATGAAATCCCCATCAAGCTAATGAGGAGAAGCTTGTACCATCAGGGACAGAGCCTGCTTTTGAAATGGAAGGGGTGACCAGTCAAATGGAACCAGAGCACAGGGAGACTCTGACCCCTGAGCCTCAGGACGTCCCACCACAGAGGAAGAAGAAGAAAAAGAAGGCACATACTCTTGGTAAACATCTTTCTGTTCCATCTGTTTGTTAAGTGTAATTTCAAACACTGTTGTAATATTATAGACATATTTGTTTTTATAGATCTAGAAGGTGAACAGCAAGACCTTGTGAATGGGGATGCACGAGAGGCACACACAGACGGAGAGGAAGTTCCAAGGAAAAGCAAAAGGAAAAAGTAAGAGTGTAAGAGGAGTCAAAGCAAAATAATTGTGAGGCAGCTCAATCCAGCTCTAAAGGTCTAAACCATTTGTTTAAATTTGAAGACGGACTCAATTTGTTTACATATTTCATTTCTGCCACTGTCGCGTCTCTGCAGAAAACCTAAGACAACTGAAAACCAGTACACCAGTGAACTGGGAGTGGAAGAGGATGACATCGTCACTGATGCGCACGCTCCCATCTCGCATCGCTCTCTGTTCTCCGCCCCTCTGGGCCACAGCCAGCCTCTCAGCAAAGTGTTTGTGGAGAGAAACCGTGAGTCCACCTCAAAATGAAGACTTTCTAAAGTGGAAGTAAGATTTAGGATGTAGGATATCCATCTTATTTCTCTTCATCATGTAATCCAACAAACCATTCAAAATGGGATAATCTAAACAAAATAACCATTAAAACCCCCATATGGTGATATTTCCTCAGGTCATGGGCTGTTTTGTGAAGCTGTTTTCTTTAGCTGGTGAATGCCAATGTGAGACCAATAGTTACTGCTATTGTGAATGAGACACAATTACTGCAGCACTGTAACAATATTTAGTAACAAGTAACAGTATTTATAACAGCAGCTGTGGGCAATCTAGATAGTATGACAGTATGGCTTCATGCAGCTTTCATAGCCTATTTTATTTTCTCCATTTTCATTATGTATTGGTTTGATGACCAACACACACATTACAGTAACGCTGTGTTGGTTGTGTTTAAGTCTGTAAGTCAGTGGCTGGATTAGCAGTTGTTTGACACTACCGAGATTCTGAGTGGTTATTGTAGTTGGCTGTTGCAGTTTGAAAACATTAATGAAAAAAACATGAAAGCCATGGAAATTATATTAAATCACGAATTCTGTCGGAATTATGCAGATGTGGGAAACAGTGTGATGCTGCACTACAAATACTGCATAACAAATAACTTTCAGCTTCATTTTAGACTGGAATGTCCCTTTAAAGCTAAAGGTCCAGAAAGGTCCAGATATAGTAAATGTGTTAATGTAAAGAAGAACATTGACAAAAACTGCATTTATTTAGTTATTAAATTAAATTAAATTAAATTAGGATAACATACACCTAAGTCACAAATCATTTAAAATCTTACCTTTTAAGAATGCAACTTACTTGACAAGCTTCTATTAATGGTAGGGCTTGTACTCTGCATGCAGGACGGTTTCAGGCGAGAGATCGTCTGGACCTGACCCGGGAGCAGTTGGAGGAGTTCATGGAAGTGAGGTCCATCTGGAACACACGGGACGTGGCCATGAGAGTTCACAGTGGCTTCAGGTGAGAGGAGGAGCAGGAAGACACAGCAGGAAGTCTCAATCTCTGATTTGTTGTATTTTGACAGTTTGAATCCATGTGCATATGTGAAATGTTCATATATTTTTTTATTTATATCTTCTGGGCACTTTTATAGATCAAAAGTGATCCAAAGTCATGACTATAAAATACTGTGTGTTAATCTTTTTGTAAAAAAAAAAAAATTGGTTTCAAATTTCAAGCTTAATAAAACAACGCAAATGTCTGCTTTCCAGTTAATGGGTCTTTATAAAGTTAATACCATTGAGTAACTACCATGAACTTCAAAATAATCAAATATGTTAAGCCATTACAAATTATGTTTGAACTACTACCTCATTAGTAAACTGTCAATAAACCACAGGACAATTTTGTTTCTGTTTGCTTCTGTAGGATCATTGGGCTCTTCTCTCATGGTTTTCTGGCAGGTTACGCTGTGTGGAACACTATTGTTGTTTATGTACTGGCTGGAGAGCAGCTAACCACACTACGCAACCTGCTCCAGCAGTACCACAGCTTAGCCTACCCTGCCCAGTCTCTGCTCTACCTGCTGCTGTGTATTAGCACTGTGTCCGCCTTCGACAGGTGTGTGTATATGTGTGTGTGGGTGTGTGAAAGTGAAAGTGATCATTCTGTCATACGTGAACACACCACTGCACACAGTGTGAACAGCACAAAATTCTTCCTGTGCATTTAACCCATTCACCAAGTGAAGCTGGGGGCAGCCTAGCGGTCTTGGGAATCAAACCTGGACTTTCTGATCACAGAGCCAATGCCTTAACCACTAAGCCACCAGCTGCCCCTGTGTGTGTGTGCGTGTGTGTGCGTGCATGCGTGCGCGTGCGTGCGTGCGCGTGCATGCATTTATGACCATGTTATTTGCTGCAGCAGAGCAGTAGAGAGTCTATGGGTTGCTACATTCATTATTCCTTCAGTGGCATAGTCACAGAATAAATGATTCATTATATTATACTTGACCAGGCACTGGCACTCGTCACTGCACAAATCATTTAATGTTGACATTAATGAGAATAATAAGGTTAAATTTAATCAAATTTCTGATTTCTCTTCTATGTAGGGTGAATCTAGCCAAGGCTTCCATGGCTCTGCAAGGATTCCTTACACTTGACCCAGCAGCCCTTGCTTCATTCTGTGAGTCAAAACGAATTTTAAGTCTGTCAATAATGCCTATTAGAAATGAGCCACACATCAATTTTTGTATGAACCTGTGCTTTTTATGTCTCCAGTGTACTTTGCAGCTCTTATATTATCTCTCAGTCAACAGATGACCAGTGACCGTATAAACCTGTACCCCACAGCTAACGAGACGTTATGGTAAGTATATTGTTCCAGTATGGAAAAGACATATATGAATGGTGTATTCATCAAATAAATGTAAAAAAAATGTGGAAGAAACATGGAACTAATGAAACCTATTATACCAGCTTATGTATTTATGTTCCTTAAAGAGTCCTTCAGTAAGATTATTTCACTCCTAACAGTTATTTATCCTAAATAATAGCTGTTATGATTATGTAAATGTGTTCATGTGAATTACATCAGTTACAAGGAAAACTGTCTCGGCTGTTTTGGATATAAACCAAAAACTGGAGAAACATAACAAGAGCCGAGGCTTTCAGGCCCAGTTGATCTTAATTTTGGGTCAAGATCCCAGGAGGTCATTATTGAGGCCCAAAGGGCAGGAGCGTCACACACACAAAGAATGCATAATTGACTAGCATTTCAGGAAAGTGACATCTGTATTTAGTTCTTTTTCAATAATATCAATATAGGACATGATTAGACTGTGTCATCATGAACAGTCCATCCACATCTAAACAGAGAGAGAAATACTAATAGAGATGCAGTGCATAAACCCCTGGTTAAAAAGAGAAATGCATGTTTGAAAGTTCAGTGGTGTAAAAACACAGACACTGGTCTACAGCGATATAGAATAAAGTGATATGGTCAGATGAGTCATTCTTCTCCATATCCTACACAAGTGGGCGAGTATTTGTGTGCTGTACACCAAGAGAACGACAGAAACTTAAATACTTGACCAATATGTGAGAACAGTGGGGCAGCTGGTAGCTTAGTGGTTAGAGGTAAGTCGTGGGTTCAGTTCCCAAGTATGCTAAGCACCTCTGAGGTACCCTTGGCTGCCTGCTGCTTCACTTGGTGAATGGTTTAAATTTCATGCTGTTTTCACTGTGGTGTGTTTACAGATAACAGAATTGTCACCTTCAGAAGGTCTTTATGCTGTGGGGGGCATTGTGCTGGCATAGTTTTGGTTCACTTGTCCCATTAGAGCAGGGGTCACTAGTATTACCCACATGACTGTCGATTTTCACTCCAATCAAGCAGAAGCTCAGCTCATCTGACTAAATCAGTTATTTGAGCAGATTAAACATGTGGATCCAGGTGGGCTTCTGCTTGATTGTAGTGGAGACCTGCAGCCACACTGACCCTTGTGAGTCTTATCACACTGATAAGACTGGTGACCCATGTCCTAGAGGAAAGAGTCACTTCAATACAATACAAAATTATTCTGATTGTTTGCCTTTAGTTTATGACAGAGCGTTTCTGTCCTGACGGGAGCCTCTCCCTGTATGACAGTGCCTGCATCACCAGGGCATAAGGGGTCACTGAATTGTCTTATGAATTTGGAAATGATGTCAATCAAATACCATAGCCCTCGTACTCACCAGACCTCAGCCTGCCTAAGAGGATTAAATGGGAGAGGGGTTAACGTTGTCCACCACCATCAATAAAACACCAGTTGAGGGAATATCTTTTGAAAGAATGATGTTCCATCCCTCCAGTACAGTCCGAGACATGTTTAGAATCTATGACCAGACACACTGAAGCTGTTCTACACTGATGTTTTGTGTAGCTTTTGTCTTTAATGTCTAATCTGTTTGTGTGTACATATTATGAGAATGGTCATTTCTTAACTGTGAGTGTATTCAAGTAGAACATTAGACTGTCAGCAATGTTGAAAATGAGAAAATATAAGCATGCTATGTAAAATTTCAGCAAAGTACAGAGCGAAACTTGTTTAGTAGAGGAACGTTTGATGTTTTTATCGCAGGCCTCCAGGCTCAGAACATCAGATTCTGCAGCCGTGGATTGTGGTGAATCTGGTGGTCGCTCTACTGGTTGGATTGGCCTGGATCTTTGTCTCCACCAGACCAGACATGGACTACACAGAGGGTAAGATGTGTGAATGTGCATATGGACCTCTGAAGCGCTTAGTGATAAAAATTCCTCTGAAACACAGCCATGTTCTCTTGTCTTTGTTCCACAGAGTTTTTAATGGCGATGGAGGTGGACGACTATCCACGACATAATGAGAAACCTGAAATTTCTGCCTAAGCCTCAGAGACATCACAGCATCCTTAGATGCTTGGGGGGAGGGGGTCTCAGTGGTACAGCAGCATGAGCACTTGTAGTTACATCATCTTGTTTGCCCACAAAGTTCATTTTTTCCATTAAAATCACACTTTAAAATATAAGCTGACTCATTCGTGCTTGACCTACTTATTGTAATATAGCTTAAATAAAGCATAATAACTTTGTGCAAAGAAAACAAATAAACAAAATGCAGTGATTACTGCTTTCTAATGACACCCTGTGAGTGATCACGGTATTACAAGAGGAAAATTGCCACTTGTTTAACAAATAAATACATTAGATAAGATTGCATACCACTTTCAACCTTCTGTTTCTAACTTTTTCTTTTTTTAATGTCTCTTCATAACGTTGCACTTCGAGTGGCTGAGTCCTGCTTCTGAATGTTGCACAACATTTATATTGATAATAAAACTATAATAAGGAATCTGTGTGTGTGTGTGTGTGTGTGTGTGTGTGTGTGTGTGTGTGTGTGTGTGTGTGTGTGTGTGTGTGTGTG